>JAZHYW010022481.1:0-20999 GCA_037355805.1 Ixodes ricinus
TTACAAAACACAACGTAATCACGTTGCCGGACCAGTTTCTCGTCACTTAAACTCCGCGGGACATAACGGACTTTCTGATGCTACTTTTTTATTATACTTCAGGGGGCTTTCGAACCACCAGAGATCGAAAATAAAGAATCTGAATTTATTTATAAATTTAATACTTTAGAACCGAAGGGCCTTAACAGTTCGAAAGGGTCATTGCCATCGTTTTTTATGGACATTTAATTGAGATCTTCTGTCTCGGTGCCGCACTGTTGCGTTTTTTTTTTTTTTTTTTCTTTCTTCGCTTCATTGTTTAATTTGACACGAGCAAACGCTTAACATTGAGCCTCTCATTGGCTTCACATGACACCAGGTATAGTTGGATTATGTCCAACCACATGTCCCAAAAACTGGTCTTGTGATAATAATAATATTATATTCAACTACTTGAATAATATTTACTGCTTTTTTATCGGGATATATTAAACTTTTAAGCGAGAATTTACTTGAGTAGGTACCCGCTAAACGGTAAGCATTTTTCCAATTACTTCTTCTTCTTTGCGGCCGTTTTTTCTCTAATTGAAAGAAAAGGAAAACGAAGTTGTCTTTCTCGACTGACGAAGAGCCTACCAGGCCCGAAACGTTTCTTGAGACCATTTTTTTGGCATCCTTCGACAACCATCCTTTAAAGGGCAAATATTCTGTGAATATATATATATATATATATATATATATATATATATATATATATATATATATAGATATAGATATATATATATATATATATATATATATATATATATATATATATATATATATATATATATATATATATATATATATGTATATATATATATATATATATATGGATAGATATCATACAAACTCCAATGTCAAACCTCTGACATTTTTACAGCGGAGCTGTTAAGGGCTCGTTTCCCCAGTTTCGTGTCCGTGGAGAAATAGATCTCGACACAACCCTCTGACAGCTGCCGCCATCTATAAGCGACGGCGGCAACCAGACAATTGGCTTGCCGGTTGTCTGGTTGCGGCTATTGCTAATAGATGGCGGCACGTAGTACAACTCCGCTGCTCTTCCTTCTTCACCAGAATGGAAAGGCTGCAAGTCTTTTTTTTTTTTGGTAATAGATCTCCCTTAATGTAATGCACTTCCTCGATGTGCCCTTGAGGATTGTTAAACTGAACAGAACTGTTTCACACATTTGCGTTTGAGTGTGTCCGAATGCGTTCTGACCATTAACGACCGCTTACGACGGATGGATGGATGGATGAATACGGCTGAGCCCTTTGGATCGGGCGGGCGACGAGAGACCACACTAGCGCCATCTATTGGGGAACCCCTGAACACCTCCGTTGTTTTTCTTTAAGATCCTGCACGGCTTAATTACCTCTCCCAGCCTTGTGTCCGAGTGAGCTTTAGAGTTCCACTTGTGCCTACAAGGCTTGAATCATCTTTTTATATAGCTCAATATTTCACCCACTTAACCCCGATCCAAAGATCGACCGAGTGTTCAAAAATTCCTTCTGCAAGAGAAGAGATGACCAGTTGAAGTGTTGATGTTTGTCAGTACGATATCCAAGTATTTACTGTTTGCTCTCACACCTGGTGATGTCTCTGTTTTGTTCTTTTGATTTGCCTTGTTGATTTCAGTATCTTTCGTACTTGTTGGTATTTTAGTCTCAAACTGGTGAATTACGTTTCCCTTCTGCACTCGTGCGTATGTGCGTTTGTGTGGGTGTGTTTTTGCTTGTTTCTTTTTTAAGTGCGCAAGCACTAAGATCTATTAGTTTTTCTTGGACGCTATATTAAACACTGATTGATTGATTGGTGGATGGATGAATCAATTGACCGATTAATATTATTATTATTACTATTCATACTGACTTGAATAGTTTGCTATATTTGATATATACATTATTTATTTGAGTGCCGACAGTATGGGCGCAAAGCCCCTTTCGGACATCAGGGCCTTATCTCCGCCACCTACATTAAGAAAACAAAAATTGCAAGCAAAACAATTAAATGGCCGAGCTGACCCAACTTAGCGTAACATTGCGGACATTGACCAATGAAGCTACAGACTTTTGCGCTGGGGTGATTTCCAGAACATAGTTTGATAGAGGCAATAAAACCCGGTTTCCTAGCCCAATTAAATCCATCGCAAGAATGTGAACCTCCGCGCATATCTTACACTAGTGGCGATTGTAGGATGTCTAGGCTTGAAGGCATGATCTTACATAATCAAAAGATAGAATACAAAAAAAGAAAATATTTTTTATGAGCCGATGTACACTTATGCCCATTCATTGTAAAACTTAGAATTAGCACTGAGAGCGACTATGGCATTTATTCAGGAACCCAGGGATCCTGGGTTCAATCCTCCCCTGCCCGTTTCGATATGGATGAGCATCGTACCGACGTGTAGTCGTGTATCACTACTGCGAGGTGCACGTTAAAGATCCCAAACTAGCAGTTGTACTGCACTGGCTAAATTGCTCATCTACCGCGAGTGACTCGTGGCAACTTTGAAAATGGCCGACCAAGTACACGTTGTAAAAATGTCCACACAACCCGCCAATTCATTTAGAGCAGTGAACAAAATTATGATTTTGGACTCTTCATCACAAAATGACCACTGCAATTTTGAGGCTCCAAGAATTTTCCTTTACAAGGCGCTCTTTTTCCAAATACTTAATAGAAGAAAGTGCTGGGGCTATCGTACCGATGGTCGGTGATATCGTATGAGGTTATCATGAAGCAGCCTGCGCCAGCGAAATTGTTTAAATCTCTACAGAACAGTCGAGTAATCACAGTTGAAATATGGTGTGTAATAATTAGTTTGCAGCAAT
This sequence comes from Ixodes ricinus, assembly GCA_037355805.1. Lineage (NCBI taxonomy): Eukaryota > Metazoa > Arthropoda > Arachnida > Ixodida > Ixodidae > Ixodes > Ixodes ricinus. Next base: position 2,857 of record JAZHYW010022481.1, read on the forward strand.
AGTCGAAATAAGTTGGAAAACAAAATTCTTGCCTGCGAACTGTTTTCAAAAAGGTACACCTTGATGATAAGTATAACAAACCCCACATAAGAAGTCAAGAAGAAATAATCAAAGTAACAGTTCCAACCAACGACAACAATCCCGTGTTCAACAAGGATCACCTTTATCCCTTTAACAAATGTAATTAATCGATACCATTTGATTCGTAGAGAAATTTAAATGGAGATGTTCGATTGTGATTTTTGTGGATATTAAAGCAGGAAACCCCTGCCTGGTCGAAATAGTCTTGTGCAGTCTCAAGCTGGGTCCTCCGCGTATAACTTCTGTTTATACCTCAAAAACATTTTTTTAAATAAAATTTGGTTCCGTTTTTCCTCTAATACCAAACGCTAAATACGTTTAGTGTAATGACGCCTTTCTAAATCAAGCTTTCAATTTATGATTTTTGTTTTACTCTGCTTGCATGTCATGGGACTTGACACTGTGTGTCAAGTCCCATGACATGAAACAATAGTCATTTTAGGCGTTCCAAAATATTACAATAAGGTATATTCATGGCTATGTAGGCTCCGAGAGAAACATTGTTGTATATGAAGATACATATAAAAAAAAGGTATTACGCACGTGTCAGAGGTAAGAAATTTAGTGGCGTAAGGTGTCCAAAGAACCTCAGCCATTTCCACGAAGTCCGAAGCGGTTAAACCGCTTTTGTTTACGTTTACATCACACCTCTAGCAATCTAAACTGAGAATTTAACAAATCTGGAAGGAGTAGAATATACAAAGCGCACCAGGAAGATATTTTGTAAGAAGTGTTCGCTGCATCAAACAAATACAAATACATCTCCAGGCAACACCTGGCGATGAGGTCACGTACACACAGTGCTAGCGGGATTTCCTAAAAGTGCCGAAATGAGCCTGCGGTCTTTTTCGACAAGCTTTTACAAATACGCTTCCCGGCGAGTGCCATTTTATCTGCACGTGGGAGGTCATGGAGAGAGCGGCCGATCCGAAAGCGAAACTTCAAAAAGGCCGCCGCTCTGCCTTAGGCTTCCAGCGGCAATCAATTACCATTGTTTGTTTCTTGCTCTCGAGTAGCAAAAAATGGGACAACTTTTTGTTATACATTTTAGTATTTCTTAAATAACCCTAACGCAATTTCGTGCGCGTGCATGCTTCGGTTGGTAACTAACAAAGGGGCGGCACGGATCTGTTATATACCTATGCTAAACTTATGCATAAAGGAAGAAATGGGCCCAACAAGGTAATAAAATATAGTTGCTTCTGAGCTGCAAATAGAGTTACCCAGTCACCTAACATGTTTACATGCACATTATGTGCATGTAATGTTGCGCGGCCTCCAAATAGGTAATAATCGAAAATATGAATATGAGTGAACAGTACTTGATCAAATAGAACAAAGTATACGAAGACTCCGAGTGACAAAATATTTGGGGGGTCTCCAAATGTCCGGTCGGGTGAACGAACCCCAGCACCACATAGACATGTCTTTTCGGCTTTTCGTGTGAATTAATAATGGAGGGAAACGAAGTCTATCTAATGAATGGAGTTCTGGATTCTGCAAACACACGCCGCCGAGTGTAACGTGGTACGGCGCTTGCTCTCACGTCGTACTTGCTCATTCTTCTCCAGGATTCTGGAGCATATGGAGCACATACTGCAGCTCAGTCTCCGGCTTCAGGGCTCACGGATGATTCACCAGCCAGGAGTTGCGACTCCGCGACGAGTGCGGCACTTGCGCTTGCTTCTACGCTTTGGAGGAATGTCGACAAAAGTGTAATGACATCCTACAGAATAACACATGGCCTCCGCGTGACGTGTCATTTGTTCGAACCTAGGGGCCACTCTTGACGCTAGGGTGGTGTAAGGCTGCTCTACAAAACGCCTTTTCGTTTTCCGTAAGGCGTGTTCCGCCATGTTGATAAAAACCTTCCTCTACGCCACCCGTGTGTTTGTATGCAGACGATCAGTTGTTAGAGACAGGTTCGCTGTTCGCAAAGTGCAGAAGTGTGGCGAGCGGCTGCGATCTCGACAGAAGTCTGTAGGTATGACTGAGGACGTATTTGGGCGGTACAAACACACCTTTAAAGCGCTTTCTTCATTTTCTTTATTTTTTCGGAGCCGCATTTTTTGCATGTATTGGCGCCATCTTGGCCTCCGAGGGAACAACTTCTTAATCGCCTGCACGTCCTGATACCGAATAAAGATCGGTATGTATATAACTCAAGTGCCAGTAGATGATTATTTATCCTCCCGATCACTGCAGCTCGCGCGGTCGATCGCGGCAAGAAAGAAGTGAAGCGGAATCGGAAATACCGCACCCACAAACATAGAAGCACACCGGCAGTCTTTTTTTTTCATCATGGCGTCTGGCGAGATTTGGAGACAGAGGAACATTATGTGACGCCTCCCAATTGGCGACGAGATGCTTCGGTGTACCAGCTCGCGAGCGCTCTCGTCTGACGGAGCGAATATAGTTAGAGCAGACGACACGCTAAGGAATTGGAAAGAGTGATTATGTTACTTCACATATGTGCCAATTAATCAGCGTTGATTTATCACAACATAGTGCATGACGTTTTTATGTGTTTCTTCTGTTGAATTAGAGCGCCACCAAGTGGCTTTTTATGTATACAGTCTATAAAATGTTAATGTTCAAAAAAATACTGGAGCTCGGCATGACACTTTTCGCTGCGTGCGTCACGGTGTCTAATTCTTGTTCTTTGAGACCTGTAAAAGAAGATGCTGTAAAACAATGTGGTTTACAGTCACCAGAGTGTCGTTCGTGGTGTCCAGTGTTGTACGGAACGGCGTTACTGGAACGAGTTCCTTTTAGGAGGAAAGAAAGAACGCCGCCGTTCAATTTCGCACCGGTGGAACTGGAACGGGAACTCGTCACATTTTTACTGGAACTAAAAAAGTAACCGCGTTCCTTTTCTTCGTACACTGAGGTAATGGTTATTTTATTTCCAAGAGGGAACTTCTAAAGTATAAAAACAAGATCTCAACGAAGAGCAGGACCTCGGAAACGTTTTGGTTACTTATCTTGTGGTTTAATTTTTGTGGTCCTCGCTTGGTAACAGTAGGCTGCAGAAGAGCTAGTGGACATTGATTCTTTTTAGTGCCCGAGGCTGCGAAAGAAAACAAAATTTCAGTCGAAGAAAAAATACAGAAAGAGGAATGTTTGAAACTCAGCTACTTTCCGTGCTTCCACGAATCCTCATACACCCATAAATCTAAGGCCTACTACAGCCATCACTGATCTTCCACAAAGAAAACTACAGTTACAACCAAAGCACAGCCATAAAACGCACCCTTTTATATTGAATATTGGTCGCTTAAACGATAACGAAAATTTAATTTTGTTTCCCCTTGTCGCTTACCTTCGGACTGAACAGCGAATCCAACCTTCACGAAGAAGGGCCTGTAGTTTTCAAGGCTGACCTTCACGAATCCCTACACACTTTTTCACTTCCTCGTCTTGCGGACAGCAACATCGATAAGCAACTCTTGATAAAGGTTCTGTGCGACAATTTCAGTGCTTTACTTAAATATTTTTGAAGTTGGTGCCTCGACCTTTTTGAAGTAAAAACACACACACACACACACACAAACGCTTTTGCATGCATGTCTTATTTTGTATTTTAAAAATTGACAAAAATTGAGGTTTCCGGCACCTCTCAACTCCTTTACCATCTTCCGAGTCACGTGCGCTGTGACGTCAATGGGGGTCGCGCGGTGTTCAGGTGAAGATCTCTCTCTAGAGCCATCAGTGCGCAGCGAGAACTCACACGCTCGCGACCACGTGACCATGACACCACGTGCTTGCCCAGCGGGATCAACATGGCGAAAGGAGAAAAGTCTCGTGTCTGGATCCGGCCATCCCCGCCCGGCTCTGCCCGCTTTCCACTCCGGCTTCTGGCGACTGTTCGCGGTAGCAGAAAAAGCTGATGGTTTTGTTGACCTCTAATAGATGGCGCCACTAAAACTCTGTACAATAATAGATTTGTCGACGATACTAGGTTTATGACGCATCTATATTTATGTTGGAACGATATGATTTATAGAAAAAATACCTTTTATTGAGCAGGTATTTGCACAACTTCCGATCTTTTTACAAGTCCCCCATTGACGTCATGTCGCGCGACTCTCATGGCCGCCGCTCGCGGCTGCAGGTCGGGAAATATTCAAACTTTTGCCTCGCGATTACGTGACGGAATCGCATCATTTTAAAGGAAAGATATCTGTTTTCTGTCTTTTGTGACAAGATAAATAATGTCAAAAGTAGGGAATGCAAATTCTTTCAACATTAAAATCGTTGCTCGGTCCTTTAAGTTCGAACACGGGACTTTCTGAGATTGAAACGTGTGAGCTTGTTGTAAAGCGCTCGTGCAATGTGAAGTAACAGTACATTTGGCTCGTCTGAATCGCCACCACAGACATTAATACGGGTAAAAGCTGAGTTTTTTTAAAGGTGAATATACAAAAGAAATCAAAACCTGCTTTTGCTTGTTTTCTTCGCCTGGTTCCCCTCCATCACGGCATTTAAATTCGTATGCTGCCATTTGATGAGATAGATAAAAAATCTTTGCTTGATGTAACTAAATATGGTAATCAGCAAACTACAAATGCAACGTATACATGTAACGATACGTTTCATTTTTAAAATGGTAAGGGGAACGAATTGCTTTTTTCACGAATAAAACTTGTAGTGGGAACGCGTTCCAAAAAAAAAACAGGACTGAGGAACGACTTTTCGTTCCTTTTTGAGGAACGTGTACAACACTGGTGCTGTCATATTAGCTGTTCACGTGCGCAGCTAAAATGACAGGACGTCATATATGCTCCGCCATTTACTTCCTTTATGAGGGAATCCTAATCCGCGATCCGGGAGTATATGGCGGTAATACTGAGTCTGGAACGCGTCATCGACTGGTCCGTTTCGCATCCGGGCCATCCTGTTCAAATTCAAAAGTGGTCCCGAATGGCAAGAAATGACATCACAGGAGACGGTATGTTATCTCAGATGTCATACTTTGACGGTTGGTCTTTAGGGAGGAAAGAATGCAAGTGTCACTCTCGACATGGCGTTCCAACTCATAGACACCTATGTTTCCACGAAGTGTCAAGCCAAAGCGAATTTACTGCGTAAGAACAGGCGTCTGCAACGTCCTCCATTGCTGCTGTGACGCCGCCAAAATCACTTCCCGTTACAACGTGACACCCATTTAACATCATCGAAGGCAAATCGAGCAACAAAATTTTAGGACGTCATATATACAGTAGTGGGAAAAGCCATCCAGTCACCATTCCTAATGTATTAGGGAAAACTTTCGCAACCTTTAGGGCATTGAATGACTCTAGTTTGTCGTTCAGTTTTGCCAATTATCCGGAAAAAGGGGGTTAATTGGGCTAGTTGGTAATTAAACATCTAAAGGGTATTAGATACAGTAGAGGCTGTATCTAATACTCACAACCATATTTACTAAGATGAAAAGAAGGAAGAACATCCTAAAAGCCACCACCCCACAAAAAGATGATAATGTAAGACGTTTATTTTTGATCATTCTTTTTCATCTCTTTTGGGGTGATGGGTTTTTACGATGTTCTTTCTTCTCTTCACCTCAGTAAATATAGTTGTGAGTGGCGCATTCTCCTGTATCTTTAGTCTTCACTCTATATGGGCGATAGTTTCGTTTAGATCCCAGTTATCCATTAGAAATTTGCACATCTGAGTTTGAAAGTGTTTTGTTTGTCTGTGGGTGCGTCCTGCGTTGTTCGCTGGACATACTGGGTAGAGTTCTTTAATAGGTCAAACGCAACGAATAAATGTATAGATGCTGAATCCATAGGGAGTGTAGCACGCTTGCTAACACTTGTCGTTTCGCTTTAGGCTTTCGAAATAAAGGTTGCATTGAACAGGTGCCCGAAGAAAAAAACATTTCGTTGAGGTTGTAAAAAAACAACAATAAAACGAGAAATAAAAGCCAGCTCGGGAGGACTTAACGGCTAAAAAAGATTCACTGTTGTCGGGGAATAGATTGCTATCACAAGCGGAGCATTTCTCCAGCAAAACAGTAAAATTCAGAGTTGAAGATATTTGTATATCTATATTTATTTATTCCATTGTCGTATGTTAGGTTTTTTGTAAAAAAGAATGCTTCGTGCCAAGAGCCTTTTTATTATGCTTGCCTTTACTCATGGCATTTCGGGTAAGTTTACTTTATGATTATATACTCAATATATACGAGCGTGTTTTAGTCCAAAATCAGCCCGGGTTTGGAGAAGAAATGTTGTTTTAATAAATAAAAACTACGTATTGTGGGAACGTTCTTTAAATGCAAAAGAGTGGAAAATGCAAGCTTTCGGGATTTTGTTTAGTTTTAGGCTACTGCACAATGACTCTTCACTAAGACTACTGCACTGCTTTCCGGCGATACCTAGAAAAAATATTTTATTACGCTTAATCAATTGCAATATATTATAATATGTTAACTATTTATTTTTGTTTATTTCTTTCACTCTCCTTTTGATAATTTTGGCAAAGTTTGGCAAAGTCTCACAGCGACCTATTTAAGAGATATCAACATAACGCTCGAACTTAGCACTTTCTATTGAAGACAAACCTAATAATATTCTTACAAATTTCAAACTGTTAAATACGTTTTAATATGCGAATGTTTATAAAGCCTCAAACTCAAAATTAATTTGCTCGAAATGATGATTTTTTGTTTTTCTTTTCTATTTATTATTAGCAGGGTGTAATAGCGTTCTATCATTAAGTTGAAATATGCTTTTAGCACTTTGTTTAAACCACTGGAGATAAGGGTTGAATCTGGTTAAATATGCGTTGTAAAATGGAAAACTTTGTTACAGATCAAAACAACTTGTGTTATGCATAAGGCAGAGTGTTTATGATCCTTAAACCTATGTGTAAAATTAAATATTAATGTTAGGTAATTAACCATATTCATGCGAAACCTTTGGCAATAATAGCACTCATGCGATTACGCAGTCTAAACGCGACACTGAAAAAATTTAAGCTAGATTTCCAGGTACATAAACTTCTACATCTTGTTTTATTATTCAATAAATCACCATTATTCCTTCCTTCTAAGCAAGGAACGAAATGAAGAATTGTCTTTCTGAATTCTTAAGACTTCAAGTTTGGCAATGTCCTAGCAATCCTCATGCGATAACGGTGTGTTTGGAGTATCTTTATCTGATAGATTATTTCAAGAGGATAGTCGAAGTCGGTGGGTTTGCCTTCTAATCTTTTGTTGTCACTCAGGGTAGCGGTTTGTATTTGACTCTGTATAGTGCATTTAGGCGCAATAAAGTGTATTGCTTTGGTTGTTATCCTAAATTTGACTCGATTACAAAAATGAGTTTTGAATCCCATTGTGCGTCCTAGCTCCTGAAACTTTCAGAATTGTACATGTTAATATGACAATGGAGCCAAGATGGTCTAAAAAATAAAGTGCTAAAGATTTCAAGGAACCCTGCATTTAACATCAAACGAGCCAGTTAAAATGAGTCAAATTGCTTCGCGGTGCAAGAGTAATTGAACATGCTGAGCCCCGCGTTCTATAGAAATAGGGCCTAATTATCTTATTCTCATAAGAATATCATAAGTCCCTATTACCTGTTCGCGTTGCTTGTACTTTTTATGCTTAATAGAACCCAGTTTCAGTATAGGGTATTACAATATTCTTGTAAATGAGAAGTCCCTAGAAAAGTCCCTAATAGAGGATGGGGCCAACACCGCCCATACTCATACGGCAATCGGATTTTGATATCACAATGCGATTCAGCAGAAGCACGGCTTGAAGAGGAGTTCTGCGTCAGCATTTGTAGATCAACGCGTCTTCAATCAGTGATTTGGGGGACGTTCGATGCGCAACAGCTAATGAGGTGCCATCCAGAGTTGGAAACTATCGCGATACAAATGTATAGCGATAGTATTAAATAATATATATATTTGTATTTATATCTTTGTATCACAGTGCATGCCCATATAAATGTATATCTGTATTTATGTTCATTTATAGAAAAAAATAATTCAAGGTATATTACTAGTATCAATGTGCTACCAGCGGCCAACAAAATTATTTAAGATTACCCAGAAATTGTTTTCTTCTAAACAAAATTTCAACCTGACATTATGTTTTGTTTGAAACTACTGTAGAGCGCTCTTAAGGGAGGGTTGAGACTCTATAATTGTTGAGAACAAAGTTTCTGGGCAATCTTTTATTTCTCGCCATATTTGACTCATTTTTAATTCTAAGAAAACAGAATATGTTTTTACGTACTTCAGTTGGTCGGCCGTCCTTGTAAGTTCCAAAAAATTAAAGACTATGACGGCACGTCCAACGAACCGATAAGGATAGGGCGGGTAATGTAATTGTAGCGTCGCGAGAGAAAAGCTAAATGAGTCATCCTAAATAAGCTCGAGGCTGGTGCCTTGAGGTTATTTTGGAGGACACGAAACTGATTTATTCCTCAACATGATTTTGTGTCAGAACATTCAAGTACAGCAAAATGCACCCCAACCTTAATTTAAAGTGTTTATAAACTGATTCAAAACCTATATGCTTCCCTTTCTAGTGCAAATACAGACTAATGTGAATTATCCGTGAAATTCATTACCTGATAGGTCGCATCTCGAAGTCATTACTTCCATGTTGCTTGAAAAATGGATGTCGACAAATAAAGTTCATATATGTAACTCATGTTTTTTTTCGGTCTACATATCTATAATTGGCGGGTGCAGCCACCAGTTTCATGCCGTACGAGAACAACTCGGTTAGTGTTTTAAAGAAAACTAACTCAGTATCACTAGTTTTGCCTCGCAAAATGTATTTAGGTATTTAAATTTGCAACTGCTATTTTACTTGCAACTCTATTACTGATACGCATTGAAAAACCTTTCCATAAAAAGTTCATCAATATAAGCGTTTCTGCTTGTTTTGAAATGTGGTCAGTATTGGTATTTCCAAATACGTTTTAAAGTATGTCTGTCCAACCCGGATTTCATCCCTCGCGTGGTTAAATGAAAAGTCCTACGTATAGCTTCGTTCCAACACATCCCGAACAACAAAGTCGAGGGGTTAAAGTTTCTACGCCACTCTGCCGGATTACTTCGCGGTGCACAGATTGGGCACGAGTGCTGCGTCATTGTTAGGTTGAGACTTACTTTCTAACTGTCTGAACAAATGTTCCATTCGAGCAATAACGCAGCATGTGTGAGGTATCTCACTTTTAGGTGACATAAAATCGCGCAGTATAGCTTTATCAACCGGGGTCTGTCTCGCGCACTCTTTTCTCCTCCGAGGTTAAAAGCATTCGCGTAAGAGCACGTCGCAGCAATGAATTATTATAATGAAAATGGTCCCATGCATTGCGGTCGCTCCAGAATGGTGGGGAATGGAGGCGGACATCGGTGATCCCAGTGGATGTTTCAAACGGGCGCATATCGCTGGCGACTCCTTTGTATGTACAAAAGAAGCATCGAAACATTACACGTAAGGTGTGTCCCTAGTTTCTTCCTTTATGTAGCTTGCTTTGCCGAAAATACTGGCATCGAGCATTTTATAAAAATAAATATGTTTGACTAGCCCTCGAATACTACAGATAGCGAACAAAACGAACAGGCATAACCTGCCTTCTTTCTTTCTCCGCTCCTCTGTCACTTTCTTTCTCGTTCCTTCTTTCAGGAACTCCTTTGTCAGCACTTAATACTTTCCGCGTTCTCCTCCCGTCTTTATCCTCTGCATAGAGGTGACGAGATTACTGCCTAACCAGTCACTGGCTATCATTGCTCAGTCAAAATATATCTGATTATTTGGTATTTTTCTCTTAACTTCATCTCATTTTCATGCACACAGAGGTTCTTTCAGTGTGGCTTTTGCAATTCCTCGCGTGCGCAGCTCCCGTGCAATTGATTGTTCTTTTAAATGTCATGGACCTGTAGTGTCCTTTTGCGAAGCTAGAAAAGTTCAGGGGCTCATGCACTCTCATTTCAGTTGTATAGAAAGATTAAATGCAGATTTCCTGCACTGAGTGTTTTAAATGTTTCCTGCTACACAACGGTGAAGTTCACCGAACTCCCTGAGGTCAAATAACTTTACAAATGTATTATAGAAAAGTCAAACACAAAAAAATGGAGGAAACACAACGTTCTGATGACGAAATGTTCGTGTAGCTGATGCTCGTATTGGGGGACGAAATCATGTGAAGCGAGTGTAAGTCTACATAATTGAACCGAAAGAAGGCTAAAATCGAAACTTACGAAAATATTAGACACTTCGTTGTACTGAAAAAGAATCCCTGGTAAGATTTCGCATGATGATAACTGTTATCCTGCTTAATATTTATTTATTCTAGATGATGTCATGATAAATACATTGCGAATGCTTTTGTACTTCTAAAAATCAACGTTACGATTTGTCTTTGTTCAGAGTTTTTTCTGACAACGATTCAGGAAAACTGGCAGATGGAAAGGTGATAAGGAGGTTCCTTGTCAGTTTTGTTGACGTCCCCCTATCACCTTTCCTCTGTACTCATAAAGGAAAGTTTTCGCATCCTGCCAGTTTTCCTTGTCGTCCCCTATCACCCTTTCCATCTCCCAGTTAGCCTCGCCCCTTATAAACCTATCTTAGTCGTGGTCTTCTTCAGGGTGCAATGTCTCTGCCCAAAATAAACGTCGTTGCTAAATGAAAGAAAGTGGTTGTCCTGTGCTTGTCCTCCATGTTTTATTCTTTCAAATTTATGTACCTAATGGAGATATATTTAATCTTCGAGCCAAGTGTTTGGCGGCTGACGCCGCCATGGCTGGACCAGCTAACCTATCCTATACCCTAAACACGCGCCTCGCTCCCCGTGCCTTGGTCCCGCCCTCGCTCCTCGCGCGTCCGCCGCCTTGTCGTCAAAGTTCTGGGTGTTCAATATCCCCACAAGGTTTGGACGCTGGTGTGCTATGGTTGCGAAGAAGTTTGTAACTCTCGTGAATTATACCCGGGGCGTGCCGAACCTTTGCGCTTTAAGGCGATGGTTGTTCCAGAAATATTTGGATTGTGGAAACGCGCACATAGAACTTTCGCCCGCCACGGAACGAAGGATAGTTTTTTGGAAACAGGTAAGGCAATACGGTGGATGTTGTACACTTGCGTTGTTCGAGCAGTTCCTCGTGAAGTTTCCAGTCCTGAACAAGTTGTAAAGAAGCGCAGGAGATAATATAGTAATAATGATAATAACAATATTTATTTAATGTGCCCCAAAAAAACCACGCGTGTCTTCACATTGACGCACATCAGACGATACAAAGAGAAACGACACACGCTCAACATCAAATGTTCATACATGGCTACGAGTTTGTGGGCACACTACGCACAAAATGTACTGCAGTTTAAACTTTCAACTAGACCCTCCAAGTACCGGCAAAAAAACGGGATCCTTGAAAATGCCGAAGCTAAAGGATGCAATCCTATTAAATGAAATTTGTAAACGGTACAGTAGTGAGAGTTTAGACATGGATTGAACGTAAAAGACACGCGAAATTTCGGGTAACGCGACAAGGAACATGAAAACCGAAAGAACTCAAAAGTAGGTTAGCAACAATCCAGCCATTTACTACCAAAACCTCAAAAGGAAACCCGACGTTTCGACACCAACTCGGTTTCTTTTTCAAGGGTCACTGAAATCACGCGGAACGGTAGCAGCTCCTAACCTCTTCGTCTAAAAAAAATAAAAAAATAAAAAGGAAAAATAAAAGAAGTGAAAGTCGTTTCAGCTCCCTGTAACGTCGAATTGGAGCGCAGCTCTTGAGGAGGAGGAGGGAGGGGTACTCAGGGGAGGGTATACCCCTGCTCCTCCTTCTCCTCCTCCTCCCCTCATTCTTCAATCTCCTCCGGGAGGGTCAGATGACCCCGGGGGGAAAGGGGTGTCACGTGACCTCGGGGGGTTACGTGACCTGGAGGGGTCACGTGACCTCGAGGGGTCACGTGACCCCCCCCCCCCCGAGGTCTAGTGATCCCAGGGGAGGCTCGCGCGGTGCATCCTTGGAGATTTCCCATAATGCGCCGCGCAATTACGCCGACGGCGACGCCGACGCCGCTCAAGCCGGAAACGGGCACCTAAGAGCTGCACTCTAAAATATAAAAATGTAAATTTTTTTTTATTTATGAAGACGGTCATTTATTTAGCTTTCTCGTCAGGTTACGGAGGCCATGTCCGCGCACAGAGGGCAAAGCGCCCAAGGGGCTGTTTGGGTTTCCTGGCGTATGCTCGATTTTCCACGATTCCAAGAAAAGTCTTCTTCGGAAACTGGACTCTGGGCCCACCACGTGCGCGTTCGCAAAGTCAGTGCGATTGTCTGGAATATCGCAATGTTCGGCGATGGCGCTGCGCTCACTGTAAAACTTCCGCACGTCGTTCTTGTGTTGGCAGATTCACTTGGGAAAGTTCTTCGTCTCGCCGATGTAGGTTGCGGGGCACTGTGCACATTGAATGGAGTAAACCACGCCCTGTGCCCCTTCTTTTGGTAGACGATCTTTCGGTCTTGGCATGGACTTTCCCTGTGTGGACGTGGGCTTGTAGGCCACCGGAATACCTTACTTTCCAAGTACTCGTGCGAGCACTTCGCTGGTTCCCTTTACGTAGGGAATGCTGTTGCGCGAGACTGAATGGGGCTGTCTTCCTCCTACTGGTATCTTGTTTTGTCTGGCGAAACCTTGGCGTAAGGTGATGCGTTCAATGGAGCTACTATAGCCGCCATTTTTCTTCAGGTCTTCAATAACGGTCTTCTTTTCCTTCTTCTTATGGGTTTCCTACGAGCAGATAGTCGTTGCTCTACGCAGGAGGGTCGAAACCACTGACGCCCTATGACTCGTAGGATGGTTTGAGTCAAAATCGCGGTAACGTCCGGTGTGTGTTGGTTTTTGTACACCGTAAACGTCATACCTTGCACTCGGTCACAACGGCGACCCTCACGATGAAAACAATCGCACAAGAAGCGTTGACATATTTCCTCAACAGCCGGAAAGTGTTCTTGCGCTATGTTGATGATTGTTTCTGCATTTTTAAGAAATCGGACATGACTAATTTTTTTTTGCACACTTCAACTCTATCGAGACGGCCATCCAGTTTGCCGTGGACAATAAGACGGATAGCACCACGTCATTTCATGATGTGCTGGTGAACCGACGAGGGCAAGATCTGAAGTTTACAGTGCACAGAAAACCAACACACACCAGACGCTACCTCGATTTTGACTCCAACCATCCAACGAGTCGTTAGGCGTCAGTAGGTTCGACACACCTGCTTAGGGATATGACTATCTGCTCGCCGGAAACCGATCAAAAGCAGGAAAAGAAGACCATAATTGAAGACCAAACGAAAAAAGGCTACTCTGGTAGCTTTATCGAGAGTATCACCCGACACCAAGGTCTCGCCAGACAAAACCAGATACCAGTAGAAGGAAGACAGCCCCATCGAGTCACGCGCACCAGCGTTCCCTACGTAAAGGAAACCAGCGAAGCGCTCGCACATCTACTGGGAAAGGTAGGTATTCTGGTGGCCCACCAGCCCACGTCCACACTGGGAAGGTTCATGTCAAAGCTCCGCCTTCGGGTGGGGTGCCGGACGCAATAATCATGCTGGGCGGAGGCGGGAGACGTCGGTTTCGCAGGTCCAGTTCGGCAACCGCTGTACCCTGCGCCTCCACCAAAAGGTGTTACGGCGAATATGGGGTTTATTTACAGGTGATTAAAATGGTAGAACATAGAGGTGATAGTGTTCGTTGCCAGCAAATCTAAAAATCATCTATCCTCTTCTTCTTTCCTCAAACTGGCTGCCAGACCATCTCTTCTTTATCCTCGGAATAATATATTTGCGCCCACCGAATCTTGCGAATTCCGCAAGCCGCGAAATTTGCGGATATTAGGGTCTCGCCTACCTTTAAGGGTTTGACAGTACTGTGTTTTCTACTATTTTCTAGTATATTTTTTGCGACTATTGAGTCATTCCATCTTTACATTCAAATTATGGCCATAATTTTGTTTTGCTTTGTATTCTTTTGACCATGTATATGCGAATAATGTTGATATTTAAGTGCATCATACAGTAGTATTATTGTGGGCTGGACAGTTGTAGCGCTGTAATGGAGAATGAAGCCATGCTCGGGTGGCAGAGAGCGCATTTTATTCAACTCTGCCGGGCACGAGTATCTAAACACGCATTCACTCCTTGATTCATTCATAGATTGAGCTACAGTTTGAAGGACTTAAAGCTTAGATATGTCATTGCAACGTACCGTTTGCCATGGTGCTTGCTAACTGCGTGTGTTGTTGTACTTAATCTTTCACGAAACAGAGTGTTACCAAAGGTTGGATATATCAGTTTACGGCAAGCCAGCTCTGATGGTAGAATAGCTTCAGGCATTATATGCCCGCCCTAGTCACATCAAGACTGGAGACTGTCATCACATATAATTCTTGGTCCACTCACAAAAGAAAAGAAACAAAAAAAAACTGTTTTTTCATAGCTCTTTTTTTGCAAAATAGCTTTTACAAATTTTGTAAGATGTATATTATGTGCATCTGATACGTGCACGTTTTGATAAAAAGCCTAATGATTAACTTAAAATTTCAATCAAAGCGTTTTAATTTACCAAATGAAAGGGGAAACTAGCAACACGCTGCAAGAGTCCTGACGTGTTTTAGAGCGGTCCCTGATATGAAAACAAGTATATGGTTCTTTGCTAAACTGTGGTTAGCAATCCGAACAAATGTTACGTGTCCGCTTTCCTAGAATTCACTCCTTGCACCCAATGACACGCTTGACGCAAAAAGGTCGGCAAATGTCAAAGTCAAGAAAACGTCCGCACATAATAAACGTGATTTTTTTGTGTCAGGATGCATACGACAAGTGTTTAAAACATGCACACTGTTTCATCACAGATCTTATTTTTGTTGTGAAATCAACTTACCAGCCATGCTTGTTCACCCAGCACCTTTAAATCGCGGAGTCATAGGCTTATCTAGGTATCTGCCGTTGCAGGACAATATACGCACGGGAATTTGTAATAATGTTCTCAATGAAGAAATATACAAAGTGTGATCTTAATTCGAACAGGTTTCTTTTTTCAATTTAGGGGGTGAGAGTTACATGGGCTATAGTTTTCACCTACGTGCATAACAGCTTCGACGGTCACTAGATGAGTGTATAATGATCACGGTAAGTTCCAAATTAACTAAAATATATTAATTTCCTTTTTAATTATTAGTTTTATGGTGTCACGTTTGCATTGCAGTATATATGGCAATTACAATTAAAAATATTCCAATATGAAAAGTTTCGAATAAATAATGGTGATATAGTTATTAAGTGTGTAAATCACGCGTTTCTCAAGTGGTTTAAAATCGCCTCCAAATAAAGAGTCTTAAGCCCTGCTCACTATAACGCTTGAACCAGTGGCGTCGTTGTTCAAATCATGTCGTCGTTATTATATCGGAAGAATGTCTTTGCTGAGTCCGCCGACGACGCAAGTGACGACGCCTAAATAACTACGTCACTCTTCCTAGCCTAATTTTGGACAGGGCTTGATGCGCTCTTTTTCATATAACGTTTAAATCTGACAAGAAAACGTGTAAAACTATCAATGAATACATAACAATACATCTTCGTTTTTTTTTCTTTTTAAATTTTGTCTGACCACTAATTGTAATTGCCGTCAAAACTGCAATTCTAACGTTACCTATAAAACCAACCATTAATAGGTTAATTAACCCATTTTGGTTAATTTGTTATCTAGGCATGCCAAATATTTTCTTCATCTAATAACGTCACAGCCTGTAGACACGTAGAAAAAACAAAATCGTCTCTCACCTCTCTTTTCTTAAACCTCTTCAAATTGGAATGAAACACCCTGTATACATTAGCGTAGGTGACAGCATGTAGGATTTTTATGTGGGGATTTTCATAGAAACAACGGTTAGCTTACCTGCACAAACATTTTAGGAGCTTTAGATGAAGAGAACCAACCATGCATAAAAGTGGGTGTATACTTTGTCTGTGACAGGTCACTTCGAATTTCGAGAATGAAAAGAGCCCGCTCCAAACTCTTCCGTTCAAACATATCTAAGCGTGATGTTGCACACGGTATATGCAGCCTTATATTATTTAGTCGTCTATAATTACAACGCAGTCACGCTTAAAAATAAAAGAGCCAACATGCGTGTGACCCATGACAGCAACATCGGTGAACATCAATGTTATTATCAGTGTCTAAAAAACGACCGAATCTCTAAACAATATTCGAAGAATGCGAAGTAAATTCTTCTAAAAATTCTCAATCAAGACATCTCACCGCATTCATCATGCGCAAGAAAAGCCTTAATTTTTTTAATACTTCGATTCTCCTTGTATCCGGAGGTTGCCTCCGCGGCGATTATTTGAGCTATCTAGGAAGTTTCGTCGCTGATGGATGGAAGCAGCATAATACAAAGGGTTACAAAATAATAATTGTGATTGTGAGCTAGTAAAGAAGGAGCCGAGAACCAGGGGTGGACTTCCCTAAACGCAAACTAGGCAGCTGCCAAAAGTAGCACAATTCTGGGGGCGGCCGATTGCAGAGATTCACTAGGGTGGCTCCGACCCATTTTAATCTAATTTATCCTAGGAATTCCCTTAAAATCGGATTGCTCTAGCGATATTGGTCCTGTCTAACCCCTTTTTGGCATTCAAATTTCATGTGAAGTTTACAGTGATCTTGGTATTACCTTCAAATAACCGTTTGTCTTTTGATGAAAGAACTGAACAAACTTTAAACCGTACTTCCAATTTCAAACTAAGTGTGTCAAATTTTGACATATGCGAGTTCGAAGTACAACTGAAAAAAATTTACTTATTTTGCGCACGGGGCCCCGACCACAATGTCGTGTTCAACAGAAAAGTAATATTGCCCTAAAGCTAACAAATATATTTTCTTTGGTAAATGTTTACTGGAGGAGGAGAGGCGGAAATATTGGAAACTGAATAGGGCGGAAAAATGTTAAGTGAACCTATGCCCAGATTTGTAGTTTTAGTTCCGCAAGCTTTTCTAACAATATAAGCATATTCAACGAAAGAGGTGTGTTTTAAAAAGTGGTTGGGGTGTTAATATTTTATATGTTATGCAAAGAGGTTGACTATAGAGGAAAGCCAAATGGCAAAATATTGAGACAGTGTCAGAACTAGTCGCTGTTTCTTGTACTCTTTAGCCTTCCGTCTCGCTTTTTGGCAAAAATACCCAGTTCTGATAAGCCACAAAGTTGGTCATTCTAATTAAGAGGCTACTATACGAATACTGGGGCACATCGCCCACGTAATCATTTTTAAAATCAATCAATCAATCAATGAATCAATCAAATCATTTTATTCTCCAGAAATTCTAGAGAATAAAAGTGCTTCCGCAGTGCTTCCGCGAAGTGCAAGCAATCTAAGATGGGGGAAATATATACAACACGTGAAGTAGGTTTTAATTTAAATTATATTGTAACGCTTAATACTATACTTCAACGTTTATTATTAAATTGTATTGTAACGCCGCTATGTTGTAACGTTTAATATTATATCTTCATAAGGCGCACAATAACGAACTGTTCCTTCAGAGGGCACGGCAACGTCATCAAGAAGACAGCTGACATTCATCTTCTGTTTGCCTTCGACCAGGTGGTGTGCACTGCTGTGATGGTAACCTAAAACCGGCAATCTATTTATTGTTCTCGTGCCGTGCCCTCAAGTTAGTTGCAGTGAGATATCAAAATGTTTTGTGATCGCTCTTACTGCTGCTCTCAGGCGACGTCGAGCAAACTTCCTGACGAATGACTATTGAAGAATCACTTAAAAATGGTCGCACAGACACGTTGTCATGACTTGGGATATTAGGTACGTTAAAAGAAATAAGGTTCGACTCGAGGAAAAATTTTAGAAACTATCTGAAAGAAAAAGCATAATGTAGAAAAGCATTTCCAATTCGTGAAATTCTGCAACGAAGTTGTCCGTAGCCTACAGTACATTATAAAAATGCAAGGCTAATTGGTTTATCTGAAAGATAGAATTTGAATAAATAACCTCATTGTATTT
>JAZHYW010022483.1:0-16152 GCA_037355805.1 Ixodes ricinus
AGGATGCCAAAAAAATGATCTCAAGAAACGTTTCGGGCCTGGTAGGCTCTTCGTCAGTCGAAAAAGACAACTTCGTTTTCCTTTTCTTTCAATTAGAGAAAAAACGGCCGCAAAGAAGAAGAAGTAATTGGAAAAATGCTTACCGTTTAGCGGGTACCTACTCAAGTAAATTCTCGCTTAAAAGTTTAATATATCCCGATAAAAAAGCAGTAAATATTATTCAAGTAGTTGAATATAATATTATTATTATCACAAGACCAGTTTTTGGGACATGTGGTTGGACATAATCCAACTATACCTGGTGTCATGTGAAGCCAATGAGAGGCTCAATGTTAAGCGTTTGCTCGTGTCAAATTAAACAATGAAGCGAGAAAAAAAAACGCAACAGTGCGGCACCGGTTAGAAGATCTCAATTAAATGTCCATAAAAAACGATGGCAATGACCCTTTCGAACTGTTAAGGCCCTTCGGTTCTAAAGTATTAAATTTATAAATAAATTCAGATTCTTTATTTTTTCGATCTCTGGTGGTTCGAAAGCCCCCTGAAGTATAATAAAAGTAAAATCAGAAAGTCCGTTATGTCTCGCGGAGTTTAAGTGACGAGAAACTGGTCCGGCAACGTGATTACGTATGTGACTTTTATGTAAATTCATGCGTTTTCTTATGCTTGTTTTAGTTTCCCCTATGTATTGAATTAGGCATTTTTTACATTGAATCAAATAAATAACATTTTCCGAATTACAGTCAAATGTACCATTTATTTTCCAATTAAAGTTATTTGCTGTGCTACGAATAGAGTTAGCTATTATTATATCAGCACATAAACTACATTGGGTATTATTGCATTTTACACAACCAAGAGGGACCAGGCTACGTCCGATGGAGTTTCGGGACTGTCTAAAAAAATCCAATAAATTACGTGGTCTCCTAAACGCTATACCAGGTGGTCGAGGGATAACAGCTTTTAAAGCAGTGTCGAGGTGTAAAATATTCATGTGTCGTCTAAGAATATTGTTTATGTTTGGAAGTTTTGACTGGTAAGGTAAGATTAGCCGTAATTCGTGGTTATTTCGTTTCGGTCGCTCTACTAAACACGCGTTCCGAGAGATCGCTCGACTTTTTGATATTGAATTATTTATTAACGGTAAGGGGTATCCACGGTTGATGAAATCCTCTCCTAGTGCTCTAGCTTTTATCTCAAAATCCTTATTTTCTGAACATAAGCGTCTTAATCGTAGCATCTGGCTGTACGGTATACCTTTTTTGTTTTGTATTGGATGACAGCTTTTATAATGTAAAAATTGACGTCTATCTGTAGGTTTTCGATATAAAGTTGTTTTCAAACCATTTTCAGTAAGTCTTATCTTAATATCCAGAAACTCTATTTCTGTATCGGAGTATTTATATGTAAATTTAATATGAGGATTAAAATTGTTTGCAAAATTAATAAATTCAAAGAGTTTATCTTCTCCATTATTCCAAATTATAAATATGTCGTCGAGAAAACGTTTATAAAAAGGGGTTTATACGGAAAGGAGTTAAGTAGCCGCTCCTCTAAAGACATCATATATATATTTGCATAGGAGGGAGAGAAACGTGATCCCATTGCAGCGCCGTGTATTTGTAAATAGTGCTCATTCATAAATGTGAAGTTATTAAGCTCTAATGCTAAGTGCATAAAAATATTTAGGACGCTTTTACTAACCGTGAGGTCGTTTTCGTTAACAATATTGAGAACTGCTTGGATACCTTCATCATGCGGTATATTAGTGTAAAGAGATACTACGTCCATTGTCACCAGCAATGTACTATTAGCCCTAAAATCTATCTGGATGTCATTAATCAAATTGAGAAAATGGGAGGAGTCTTTTACGTAGGACGGGGCACCGGCTGCAGTACTTTTAATTTGTTCGTCAATAAAGTCTGAAATGTTCTCTGTATTTGTACCTATTCCAGAAATAATTGGTCTACCTGGGTGGTTTTGTTTGTGTACTTTCATTAACATATAGAACTGTCCTGGTCTCGGATTTTCTTGAATGAGATATCTAGAAATATTTTTCTCTATTTTTTTATTATCAACTAGGAAGTTTAATTGTTTTTTTATTGTCTCTCGAAACTTAAGTGTTGGATCATAATCTAGTTTTTTATAGAATTTAGTATCGTTCAGTTGTTTCATTGCTTCCGATATATAGTCGGCTGTGTTAACTATACATATACCTCCCCTTTGTCAGCCTGGGCTATTATGATATCTCTGTTATCAGTGAGGTTTTTTAAGCATTGTCTTTCTTTATAACTTAAATTATTTTTAAGTGGTCTTTGTTTTTTATAAGCCGATAAAACATCTTTCTGGACCGCCTCTATGTATTTTATGACATTAACATTTTGTTTATTTAACGGTGGAGTCCAAAAAGATTTATGTTTATATAAAAGCTCTTGATAAGGAGCTCCTTTGAAAAAACCTTACAGTGTAATTGCCGTGCAAATTCATTTAATCTTTGTGCAAATCGAAATCAATCACTGATTGATTTCGATTTGCACAAAGATTAAATGAATTTGCACGGCAATTGCACTGTAAGGTTTTTTCAAAGGAGCTCCTTATCAAGAGCCTTTATATAAACATAAATCTTTTTTGGATTCCACCGTTAAATAAACAAAATGTTAATGTAATAAAATACATAGAGGCAGTCCAGAAAGATGTTTTATCGGCTTATAAAAAACAAAGACCACTTAAAAATAATTTAAGTTATAAAGAAAGACAATGCTTAAAAAACCTCACTGATAACAGAGATATCATAATAGCCCAGGCTGACAAAGGGGAGGTATATGTATAGTTAACACAGCCGACTATATATCGGAAGCAATGAAACAACTGAACGATACTAAATTCTATAAAAAACTAGATTATGATCCAACACTTAAGTTTCGAGAGACAATAAAAAAACAATTAAACTTCCTAGTTGATAATAAAAAATAGAGAAAAATATTTCTAGATATCTCATTCAAGAAAATCCGAGACCAGGACAGTTCTATATGTTAATGAAAGTACACAAACAAAACCACCCAGGTAGACCAATTATTTCTGGAATAGGTACAAATACAGAGAACATTTCAGACTTTATTGACGAACAAATTAAAAGTACTGCAGCCGGTGCCCCGTCCTACGTAAAAGACTCCTCCCATTTTCTCAATTTGATTAATGACATCCAGATAGATTTTAGGGCTAATAGTACATTGCTGGTGACAATGGACGTAGTATCTCTTTACACTAATATACCGCATGATGAAGGTATCCAAGCAGTTCTCAATATTGTTAACGAAAACGACCTCACGGTTAGTAAAAGCGTCCTAAATATTTTTATGCACTTAGCATTAGAGCTTAATAACTTCACATTTATGAATGAGCACTATTTACAAATACACGGCGCTGCAATGGGATCACGTTTCTCTCCCTCCTATGCAAATATATATATGATGTCTTTAGAGGAGCGGCTACTTAACTCCTTTCCGTATAAACCCCTTTTTTATAAACGTTTTCTCGACGACATATTTATAATTTGGAATAATGGAGAAGATAAACTCTTTGAATTTATTAATTTTGCAAACAATTTTAATCCTCATATTAAATTTACATATAAATACTCCGATACAGAAATAGAGTTTCTGGATATTAAGATAAGACTTACTGAAAATGGTTTGAAAACAACTTTATATCGAAAACCTACAGATAGACGTCAATTTTTACATTATAAAAGCTGTCATCCAATACAAAACAAAAAAGGTATACCGTACAGCCAGATGCTACGATTAAGACGCTTATGTTCAGAAAATAAGGATTTTGAGATAAAAGCTAGAGCACTAGGAGAGGATTTCATCAACCGTGGATACCCCTTACCGTTAATAAATAATTCAATATCAAAAAGTCGAGCGATCTCTCGGGACGCGTGTTTAGTAGAGCGACCGAAACGAAATAACCACGAATTACGGCTAATCTTACCTTACCAGTCAAAACTTCCAAACATAAACAATATTCTTAGACGACACATGAATATTTTACACCTCGACACTGCTTTAAAAGCTGTTATCCCTCGACCACCTGGTATAGCGTTTAGGAGACCACGTAATTTATTGGATTTTTTAGACAGTCCCGAAACTCCATCGGACGTAGCCTGGTCCCTCTTGGTTGTGTAAAATGCAATAATACCCAATGTAGTTTATGTGCTGATATAATAATAGCTAACTCTATTCGTAGCACAGCAAATAACTTTAATTGGAAAATAAATGGTACATTTGACTGTAATTCGGAAAATGTTATTTATTTGATTCAATGTAAAAAATGCCTAATTCAATACATAGGGGAAACTAAAACAAGCATAAGAAAACGCATGAATTTACATAAAAGTCACATACGTAATCACGTTGCCGGACCAGTTTCTCGTCACTTAAACTCCGCGAGACATAACGGACTTTCTGATTTTACTTTTATTATACTTCAGGGGGCTTTCGAACCACCAGAGATCGAAAAAATAAAGAATCTGAATTTATTTATAAATTTAATACTTTAGAACCGAAGGGCCTTAACAGTTCGAAAGGGTCATTGCCATCGTTTTTTATGGACATTTAATTGAGATCTTCTAACCGGTGCCGCACTGTTGCGTGTTTTTTTTTCTTCTCGCTTCATCGTTTAATTTGACACGAGCAAACGCTTAACATTGAGCCTCTCATTGGCTTCACATGACACCAGGTATAGTTGGATTATGTCCAACCACATGTCCCAAAAACTGGTCTTGTGATAATAATAATATTATATTCAACTACTTGAATAATATTTACTGCTTTTTTATCGGGATATATTAAACTTTTAAGCGAGAATTTACTTGAGTAGGTACCCGCTAAACGGTAAGCATTTTTCCAATTACTTTCTTCTTCTTTGCGGCCGTTTTTCTCTAATTGAAAGAAAAGGAAAACGAAGTTGTCTTTTTCGACTGACGAAGAGCCTACCAGGCCCGAAACGTTTCTTGAGATCATTTTTTTGGCATCCTTCGACGACCATCTCTTAAAGGGCAAATATTTTGGTTAGCATATTTCTCTCGAGTGCCTTCTTTTCATCACAGGTGCTGTTCTATATATATATATATATATATATATATATATATATATATATATATATATATATGTGAATATAGTTCCCTAATATCTTATCCTTTGTATTAAAATAAATATAATATTTCCCTACACTAAATATATATTCTAATTTTTGTGAATAATATTTTATTGAAAATTTCAACAACCGATAGCTTTAAGTTCGGCGTAACTACTAAAATGTAATTCCGTTATCTTCAAACAAATTCAGTACTTTCCTATTATAAATATAAGTCGTTTATCTGTTTGTACCTTTTAGGGTGATTCGCTTGGACCTAAATACTTAAATAAATACTTGAGTCACTTGTTCGCCAATTTTATTCTTTAAGGTGCATATTTGCCATTGTATATTTGGAAAATATAGCTATACAAGATAATATATATATTTTTATATTGAATATTTAATTTCTTTTACAAGATAAGCTTGTCATTGATCATCTATTCACTGTCTAATGATTCTGTCTTTCAAATTTGTTTCAACTGGTTAGATTTTTTTTGTATTTATCGTGCGTCCAATGGAAGTCTTTAATTTACTTTATATTCTAATGGTAGTGTCTTTCAAGACTTTTTGTTGATAAAAAACCTAGTTCAAGTTCATAATAAATGTTTTCTAGCTTTTTCCCGCTGTGGAAGGACACGGTACTAAAAATAACTTTTATTTGTGCCATATAGTTTCACATATATCTTGGCCTCTAATGCCTACTATTTTCGCTATAATCTTTCTTCGAAGTTTTTCTTTTTGTAATGTAAACGTATACTCTTTAAGAGAATGATTTTAACCATTATTTTTCTTAATATATTTCTCTCGCACGATACATAGTTGATTTTATAAAATCATTTTTATAAGCTTAATACTTGTAATTTTGTCTTTTTTAATGAAACATTATATTTGTCTCTGCTGTACATTTAGAGTCTTCTCAATTGTGTCCGCCAAAAGACTACATAAAGTTAAGGCAGCTGTGGGAATATATACAAATACAGCAATTGTGTATGCTGAGCACACATATTTCGCAAAGGTTGGAAGTTAGGTTAAACTTGTATAATGGACACAACATATTCTGAAAACATATACTTCATTAAATGCGAAAGCATTAACTCTCCCATGGAGCGCCGCCCGCGTTGTCCGTGACTGCGGAGAACGTATCCTGAATAAACGGCAGCTAAATGTTTGCGACGTGTCGTAGTTCCTAGGAACGCCACGCCCACAGAGAAGTCCTCTCCTGCCGCTGCGGAGCGCGAACCGCGGCAGCCACGCCCACTCGCCGCTCTACAAAGCCCCGCCGGCCGGCCTCGCCAGAGGCCGGAGTGCGGAGACGAGAATAAGTTATAACATATATCTATTACTGATTTTGAGATATATTTTTGTAGGGGGTAAACCAAAGCTATAAAATATTTTGATATTCACTAAATCACTAATATAATCAACCCAATAAAATCGAGATAATAGAAAATTATGAGTGTTTAAGACAAAAATAAAAAGACCTTTATACTTTTAGGTGAAAATTTCCTTTAGAAATACACCTCTAAATCCCTTATCATTTAATACAGTATAATATACCGAAGGTGATGTCACCGGAAGAAACAGAACAAGGACCAAATCGCAATGGCAGTGTTCGCGAAAGCAGTTGAAAGCTTACGAGTGCAGCAGGTTCACTAAATGAATGGCTTGTAAGCGGGAAGCGCTATAATGGCGCCAGAAGTGGAACTTCGTTCCGGTCGACGTTTGCCCCGGAGCATGGAATCCACACCCACGATTAAAGGAGAACACACCGCAAGGGCCAGCGCCGAAAATCTGGCAACCTCGGAATCGCCAGCTACCCACTCGTGGCTCTTATAACGATCACCACCTGCAGCATGCCGAAGCCTCCTATGCACAGCGGGAGAGCCAGTTTCTGCAAAACGCAAACTCTTCCTTTCGGGAATTGACCGAATCTCTCGCCGAACGCCTGCAGCGTCTGGAGGACTGATTGGTTGACCCAAAGAAACACCGTGTCGTTGACGTTCCAGTCCAGATCCCCGTGTAACACGCGAGCTCGCGACTGAAACCATCAACATTCAACGCTACCGTTCCTTGGTTCCCTTGCATATCGCCATTCAACCGCATTGCTGACGCGAACAATTAAGCTGAGGGCCAAAGGGCCAAGCCTTGGCCGCCCATCTCGCCGGGCCAGCGTTGATCGTATAGCAACATTTGCCGCCCTACCAGGTTTTGGTCGCAGTATTGGATGAGCGCTTTCGGTAAGGACCGCTTCGTTTCCTCTATCACGCACAACTTCTCAACCGAGGTTAGTCTGCGCTGGAGACAATCTGCCACTTGGCGCATTTCATTGAACGCCTAGCAGGTCTTGCGTTCCTGGGCTGCCCAGTGTACACGGTTGAGGCTGTCGCTACCTTGGCGATAGTCGACGGCATCTCATATGTTGTGGTACAGGAAGCAGTTCGTTTAGGATGTCCCAAGTCTCTGCTTGTAGTAGACACTTGTGCCTTGGAGGTACAGGCTGCCCCGCAGGCATTTCAATCTACGCGTCTAAAGTCATTCATACAACCCAAACTCCATCAATAAGAACGCAAACACCCCCAGCTCCCATTTGCTACAATTTCCACCAACAAGGTCACACACGATTGCAGTGCCTGAATCATGGCCTAGGCTATGGTAGTCGGATATCACGCTAAAATGGCTCCAAGAAAAATCACGTCAACTCGCGTCCTTGCTTCATCATTAAACTTTATCTTTCTCCAAGGCGTCATCGATGGTGTACCAGTGCGCGGACATGCCGATACCGGCGCAACAAGCTCCGTAGCAAACAAAAGGTTAAAGCGCAGAGGAGCTGTACGGGGAAACACAACCGTGCCTTTCACCGTGGGAAGCAGTCAAGCTGCCCTGCTAGTGGTCGTCGCAACTGTCAGGGAGCGGTGCATCCTTGGCGTCGATTTTCTCAAAGCACACAAGCGCGTGATTAACTTCAATGTTAGATTTATGCATCTTGAAGCCGACTCGTTTCCCCTAGCTGCTGCCACAGTGATAGTGCTCTGCGAAAGTGGACTCCCAATAAATGCAGATTCCCGTGTCTGTGTCTACACGCATTACCAACCACATTAGGCCCACAGGTGATACCGCACTACGAGGGCGCGACTGTTATTCTCGATAAAACCAGCGCGGGTAAGCTTTATAAGAGACTTGCAAGATTTACAAGCTATTCAACACGGGTGACACGGATACGGGCTTGTCATCAGCAGCAACACACCGAATTGTGACAGGAGAGCATACCCCTGTAAGGCAACTTCTGTACACGTTCCACTTGTACACCAGTCATCTGCTAACGACATGACAAAGGCAACGCTACAACAAGGCATGATTGAACCCTCTTGATACACTTGGTCTACACCAGTTACACTGGTGAAGAAAATATAATGGGTCGAGATGCGTTTGCATGGGTTATCGACGAGTTAAATATGTCTCTAAGAAGGACTCCTTTCCTCTGAGTCAATCTACACAAAGGAATAGGCGTCTACACAAAGGAATAGGCGTTAAAGTTTCACCTCCGCACCCCTTTAAAGCAGAAGAAAAAATGAAAGCCGCTTACAACTCCCTGTAACGCCGAATTAGAGCGCAGCTCTTGAGGAGGAAGGGAAGGCACGGGGGGGGGGGTCACTGACCTCGGGGGGGTCACGTGACCTTGAGGGGGGGTTTACGTGGCCTGGGGGTCACGTGACTTCCAGGGGGTGCGGAGAAAATTTTCCGCTAGATTTAGCGGGGAAAAATTTTCCGCTGGTTATAGCGGGGAAGATTTTCCGCTAAATTTAGCGGGGAAAATTTTACGCTAGATTTAGCGGGGAAAATTTTTTCCGCTACATGTAGCGGGGAAAATTTTCCGCTAGATCTAGAATAGAAAATTTTCCGCTAGATTCTGCGGGAAAAATTTTCTGCTAAATTTAGCGCGGAAAGTTTTCCGCTAAATTTAGCGGGGAAATTTACCCATCATGCACCGCGCGGTTACGCCGACGGCGACGGCGACGCCGCTCAAGCCGGAAACGGGCGCCTAAGAGCTGCGCTCAAAAAATGAAAGCCGTTTGCAGCTCCCTGTAACGCCAAATCAGAGCGCAGCTCTTGAGGAGGAGGAGGGAAGAGTACTGAGGGAAGGGTGTACCCCTCCTTCCTCCTTCTCACCACCTCATCCTGCCTGCTACTCCTCCCTCCGAGCGGCGTTGACCTCGCCGTCGCCGTCGCCGTCGGCATAACCGTAAGGTCACGTAACACACGTGACGTCACGTGACCCTCATGACCCAAAGTGGGTCACGTGACCTCACGAGGGTCACGTGACGTTACTTGGGTTACGTGACCTCACGGGGGTCACGTGACCTCACGAGGGTCACGTGACCTCATGGGGGTCAGCTGACGTCACGGGAATCACGTCAACTCACGGGGGTCACGTGACCTCACGGTTACACCGACGGTTACGGCGGCGCCACTCAAGCCGGAAAAAGCGCCTAGGAGCTGCGCTCTAATACTACAGCTCTCCCTTTCTTAAATATTTTTAACATTAGCTGCAGGGAGACTACAATAATAAAAACATAAGAACACTATATCTATCTTCCAATACACGCAAGCAGTCATTGACAAATGATATTGAAAAATTTCATATCCGCGGAAAGTTAGTCATATTTGAGATAGTTGCAGTCGGAGGAAAATGCTGGCTTAACGGCTGCTGTTCAGGTCACAGGCTTTTATGATGAACACGTTTTCTTAGAAAAAAAAACACCGAAAGAGAAACAATTATTTTACAGCACTACAATTCACAGAAAGTACCCGTCGTGAACTGAGAAAATGCCAGCTCCTTCGCGTACGGGCAGCCGTCGATGAAGCCTCGTGGCGCGTGACGGTTCACTCTGGTTCTTCGCCATAGGGTCTCGAGCGAGGAGGCCAATGAGGACAGCGGCTGTCTTGTAAATGCCACCTTCTCGGGAAACCGGAGCTGGGCGGCAACCTTGCACGCTGACTATATTCCATTCATCCTTAAGATGAGACTGCGGTGGAAGATTTGTCCTCAATGGACCAGTCATGCACTCGTCTTTCGCCACGGTATCTCGCTCCCGCTCATGCCCACTCGCCGAGGAACTTGTCAGGGGATGAAAGGGAGGCGGGTGATTTGTTCGGTGGCCATGTAGTTCCTACTGCGGTCTCAGCTTAGGGGTGAAAGGAGTGTACGGCAGCATGTCTCAATGCAATGAAATTTCGTAAAGTTCAGAACCGAGTATCGCAAAGCAACCGGACATGGGGAAAATATCAGAAGGTTTGGAAGGTCACGTCTTGCAGGGCAAACTGGTGAACTGAACGATTACGAGCGTTGAAACACTGTGAAGAACCTCAGGGGCTTATTTAGCGACCTGAAAGAACTGAAGGAACATAAGCGTTGGAACACTGCAAAGTACCATAAAAAAGTGAACAAGCACGAGAACAAGAACGTCTTGAAAGACGGCAATGGCTCTTTCCTTGCTCAGGAAAGAGTTAAACAGTCGAAAGAAAAAGATGGGCCGACGATTCGAAACGTAGCAGTGGCCGATGCACCAAAATGTAGTGGTAGCTGACGCACCAAAATATAGTGATTCTCTGATGTAGCGGCGACTATGTTAGTGGTTCGACGATCAGGCTGCTACTTGGCGACAGGAGACATCCCGCAAGAACCGGTAGAGCGCGGCAGGTGTATGGGATGCCCTGACGGGTTAGGATGCAGTGGTTTAGGCTTAATGAATCATATGACTTCTAGGTTTAGGTTTAATGAATCATAGAGCAGAACAATAAAACTGAAGAACACGAACTGCGAAAGAGGTGCGAGTTCGGGCTTGAGTTGGCGCTAGTAACAACACAACTGGCACCGGTGACGACACAACAATCTAGTAAAAGCCAATTACTACACTGCCACTGAAACGCAACCCGCTACTGAATTGGCAAGTTCACGTGCTACGTACGTACATCTGGGAGAACACAACCATGACTGGTGCAGCTCAGAAATTCAACCAGTTCGAGATTGAGGAAAACAGTATGGGTGACACAGTCACAGAGGAGCGGCGGTTATGCCGTCGTTTCAAAATTCCTTCTGCTTCATTTTGCAGATTTTGGCCTTCCTTGGGACATGGCTACCCCCTCTTCGCCATTCAACCACAATCTCTACACCGTCACCATGCTTTGTATTCCTGGTGGCTATCGGTGACGGCATCGCGCCCGTGTTCGATGCCACAGTTGCGTCCCTTCCCTTCACCAAACCAGCCCCACCGTCAACGAAAACAGGACTCGCTGCGAATTTAAGCGCGTGGTCACCACAGGACTCTTTATGTGGGCACAGAGGAGCGGCGGCTGGCGGTCGCTTCAAAATTTATTCTGCTTTATTCTGCAGACTTTGGCCTTCCTTGGGACATGGCTACCCCCTCCTCGCCATTCAGCCACCATCTCTGCAACGTCACCATGCTTTGTATTACTGGTGGCTATCGGTGACGACATCACGCCCATGTTTGATGTCATACTTGCGTCCCTCCGCTTCACCAAGCCAGCATCATCGTCAACGAAAACGGGACTCGGTGCGAATTTAGGCGCTTGGTCACCTCAGGGTGCTTTCAGTGGGGACAGAGGAGCGGCGGCTGTGCGGTCGTTTCACAATCCGGTCTGCTTCATTCTGCAGGTTTGAAAATATCTATCATTACACGTTAAACGATCATGAAATGGTTTTGTGGTGATCCTCTAGTGCCCGCTTGTTTTGTTTTTTTTAGGGTTGCTTATGTGTGTGTTCAGGTTTTTAAGTTACTTTTGTTAGCCGAGGACGTTGAAACAAACCCCGGCCCTATGTCTAACGCTGAAATTCTGGCTGCCATTACTGAAAAGTTTACTAAGAACGATGTGAGTCCTACCGAGTTGATTGACATGCTAAATCAGGTCAATGGTAACAAACATTAACTAGAACAAAAAGTGTTAAACTTCAGTTCAAGACTTGCAGCAGTCGAATAACTTGTTGAATACCAAGATGTGCCAGAGTATCCTGCTGAACTTTCTAATGCTGTTAGTGAGGCCGTCCGAGGCGAAACTACCGTTCTGAACTCAAGGCTTAATCAGCTTGTAAATAGGTCTCGTCGTGACAACTCACTTTTCCAAGGTATTGCTGACATCCTTTCTGAAAACGTGTCGCAGTCAGAGACTCATATCCGCGAGAATCTTTCTGCGATATCAGGAATAGAGTTGCCTGGCAAGGCGATATCCCGTGGTCATAGATTAGGCTCATACACAAGTAATAACTGCGGGCTAATAAATGTTAAATTTCCACCATCAACATAACTATTTAAAGGCCCGGCGACTACCACCATCTCAATATTGTATTTTAACGTGCGAAGTGTGTGCAACAAACGGGATGCCATGTCATCTCTTATCGACACGTGTACAGCTGATATGGTTATTCATACCGAAACGTGGCTTTCTAGTAAAATTGCTGACAATGAAAATTTGAGTGTGAAGATATGTACAAATTGTACCGCTTCAATCGTGACTCGTACTCAGGTGGTGGTGTTCTTATCGCTGGTCGTGATACTAGTCAATACCAGTGCAGTTGAAGTTTTTGATGCGAATAATGTTTCTGTAGATCTGAACAATTGTTACAATGTCCTGAACGATGTGTTTCCTTCTTATTTTTCCCACACCACTCTTACCTGTTATCCAACTGTTTTCAGCGCTAATTTTAGTCCTATGTTTTCTGTTCGTATTGATTCATTTGGTGTCAACTGTTTAACCAAAAAGCTCAAAATTCCCGTGTGTGCTGGGTTTGATGGCATTAATTCAAAATTCCTAGAGAGCACCGCCACCTATTCATCTTTGATTATTTCCAATATGTTTTCACAGTCTTTCCACTGTGTGTTGAACGATGCCCAGCGATTGGAAGGGAGGGAGGGTGGTTCCTTTGCATAAATCAGGTACTGCTCGCTCCTCATTTAGCTCCAGGCCGTATCATTGACAAGTGTGCTGTGTAAATTACTTGAACATATCATTGACACTCACCTTATTGCCTTTTCGAGTCCAACTCTTTTTTTACTAATTGTCAACACGGGTTTCCAAGGTTGTTTTCTTGTCAAACACAGCTCGTATCGTTTACTAATGACCTGTTACTTGCTAATGATGTTGGACTAATAATTGACTGCATCTTCTTAGATTTTGTTCAATCTTTCAACTCTGTCTCGCACGACCTACTTTTCTTGAAACTGAGTAAACTTAATATTGCTCGTTACATCTTGGGCTGGATTAAATGTTTCTTTTATCTAACTGCTCCCAATATGGTCCTGTCAATGGGTATAATTTTCCTCCTGCTCCTGTAACGTCCAGGGTACCACATGGATCTGACCTGGGACCTATCTTGTTTCTAGTCTACATTAACGACCTCCCGTCTCAAATTGTGTCCGCTATTAAATTGTTCGCGGATGATTGTGTACACTATCGCGTAATAACTAACGCCCAAGATTGTACTATACTACGGTGAGACCTGGACGTAGTTTTTTCCTGGTGCGCTGAATCGCTAATGAAGCTTAACGTTACTAATAATAAAGCAAGCGTGTTTCCTGTCTCTCTGAAAACATTGACCCTGCCACATACGTCCTTAATAATATACCATTAAATGCTGTGGCTTCGTACAAGTATCTTGGTATTCATATCACTCATAACCTTTCCTGGAAGATGCACATAGACTATTTTTTTAATAATGCTAATCGTATGCTTGGGTTTTTGCGCCGCCACTTCCGTTCCACTAATCTGCCGGTCTAACTGCAATTATATAAAACCTTAGTCAGGCCAAAACTCTAATACGCCAGTTCCGTTTGAGATCCGTACATGTCACATTATCACACATCCTCGAATCAGTCCAGAACCGAGC
Organism: Ixodes ricinus; assembly: GCA_037355805.1. Taxonomy (NCBI): domain Eukaryota; kingdom Metazoa; phylum Arthropoda; class Arachnida; order Ixodida; family Ixodidae; genus Ixodes; species Ixodes ricinus. The sequence goes on from JAZHYW010022483.1 coordinate 14,039, forward strand.
AGCCCGTTTTCTCCTTTCCAGTTCTCGTACAGCTAGTGTTTCATCGATGAAGACAACTTTTGACTTACCTGACCTCGCTTTACGCCTTAAATATCTTCGTCTTTGTGTTTCCATTAAATCTAATATATTAATCAAATTCTAAACATTCAACTGCTCTTTCATGTGTCCATTCATCATATGTCTCATGTCGCAGCGATCACCTTTGTAAGGTTGGCACGCCGACATGTCATATGAGCATCTATTTTTACTCTTCTATTCCAAGAACATCTAACGATTGGAGCCACCTCCCTCCCTCTATTGTGTCCATCCAGGACGCCACATACTTCAAGAAGTCTGACAACGATTTCATCTGTATCACCCACTCCTCTCTGTAGATCCTCCGGGCCTTGAAAGTATGAAAAAAATAAACAAATTAATACCTATGAGCATGTTTACCCTGTCGATCCTTGGGCTCAGTGTTGAATGGTTTGATACGATCAGATATACAACTAGTCATTTTGTTTAAAATAACCTTTAAAAGAAAATACGGCAAAAGCAATATTCTTACCTCAATTCGGCAAACACTGACGACAAAACAAACGGGTCATTCGTTCGTTGTTGATGCCCAGCCTGGCCCAGCCGTTGAGAACCAGTCTTGCTTTCGCGCCGACAAAAGTTTCATTCCGCCAATTTACGCCAATCGCACAACAGGTGTGAATTTGGCGGATCTTAAAGGATCACGAAATCTAAGTAAGAACATAATTTAAAGTCTTTTTGTGGTTATCTAAGTTACTGATATAATTTACGACTGCCTGCACGTGAACATCAAATTTGAAAGTGCCAACCCCCCCCCCCCGCCCCCCTCGTCGTCACTTGCAGAAAAGTGGTCATTCCACAGCGGTTTGGGGTCGTCACATCGTCCAAAGGCTAGACAATTGCCCTTTGAGGCAGTCAAAACCTCCAAAACGCCATTTTGACTACCTTGGGTAGTCATTTGCTCTTAAAGTGTGGTTTTCATAATCGGTATATTCTTTGCGTTTTTGTAGCTATGCCCGTCCGAGGATGCCGACGTTGTGGAAACTGGGGATTCCGTGGTTGCTGTCGTGTACTCCCTATCAAGACCTCTCTGGCGTACGTTCGAAAACAACAAGACAATAATTAACAAGGTGAGTGTAAAAAAACGAGGCTGTGTTTTCGCGTTGCTTTATTGCAGAATACAATGAAATGGTACGGTATAGCTCGCTATAAAGGCACTGCGGAATACGACGCCTTCAGCAAGCACCGTCAACCTTACATCGGCCTCATAAGGACTGGATTCTGCGACGAATCCCGACGTAGTGGAGCGCCCGCCTTGCTTCTCTGGCAAAGATCGCCCTCTCCTCTGGCAACTCCTTGGCACTTTGAGCACAGTGATGTTGAGCACGTCGACGCTTCTTTTCAGATATCTCCTCTTTAGTCCCCTGCCTTATCATAGGAGGCAGGGTGAAGTCTGCGGCAAGTGCAGTGAGCGTGGGTTCCGCGACCCGTATAGGCGGGACACGAGTCGTGAACAATCGCGGGTCCAGCGACCGAGGCATGCTCGCAATAAAGAGAGGAGGACGGCACGTGTACCTCAGTCACATGAGCATGCGCATGACGTTTGATGTGACGATCAAAAAGCGTGCGGAAACATCAGAGCGCCGAGCTCTAATTGGAAGAATTAGTGGGTAGACGCAAAGGCTAGCCACCTTCGTCTTTACAAACATCTCGACGCTGGCGCGGGCACCCGGCACCGTGGCAGAACCGAACGCATGCGTACATGTAAAGCCCCTCAATACGTAAAAGTAATGACATACTTTGAAGGATGCCGCGTTCTATGTTTTGAACTATTCAAGCAGTGCTACCGTCGACGCGCAAGTGCGGCAAGGCATACAATCATACTTGTCCCAATCATTTCGATAAAACCGGAGGGCACAGAACGTGTTGTACGTGTATTGGCGTGCGGTATGGTTTGCTATGCATGGTGGTGGAGAGCGTTGGATGATTCCGGATTCACTGCAGATACGGCACCCTTTTTTGTTCTCCGGATTTATCGATATAGTCGAGAAAATTTCGATTTATTCGGACGTGAAGGTGTCACATGCATGCTTTAATTA
>JAZHYW010022484.1:0-38952 GCA_037355805.1 Ixodes ricinus
TGTTTAATGAGATTATTACAATGGTAATGAATGGCCAAAAGGAAACTGTTCCGCCGGTTGAGTGTAGTCCAAATCTCCCTCGGTCGACCAGGCGCGTGCCTTGCTCCCGTGCCGACACTTCTCTTTGTCTTCCTCACAATACCCCCGGGGGGCTGGAGTGCCGGTCATCCGGCACGTTGGTGTTGGCCGTTGGGTTTAGGTTTGGCGATGGTAGCGCTTCATACGGGCCACATGGACAATGTCCGTGGACCTGGAGCGATGGTCACGGGGAGGCTGGACTGGGACGACCTCGTAGTTGGTTGCAGAAAGGCGGCGGACTACCCGATATGGTCCGACAAACTTGCGCATTAGTTTCGCCGATCGGCCCAGTTGGCGGAGAGGGGTTGCCAGTAAAATCTCGTCACCGATGTTGTATGAGACGTTAGGATGGCTCTCTGCATGACGAAGTTGATGGTGGTGCTGTGATCTTAGAGTCTGAAAGTGGGCGATTCGACGGGCATCTTCAGCTCGACCACTGACATCTGAAGTGTAGGCATCCTGGGAGAGGTCGGGTGCACACGGCAAAATTGTGTCCAAAGTTGTCAGGGGATCACGGGCGTACAAAAGGTAATATGGTGAGAATCCTGTGGTAGCCTGGCGTGCGGTATTGTACGCGTAAGTGACGAATGGTAAGACCGTGTCCCAGTTGGTGTGGCTCTCGGTAACGTACATTGAAAGCATGGTAGCTAATGTGTGGTTTAGACGCTCCGTCAGTCCGTTAGATTGAGGATGGTAGGCGCTCGTTATGTTGTGAATAGTGGTAGCCAGGTGAAGAACCTCCGCGAGAACCTTGGAAAGGAACGGGGTGCCCCGGTCACTGACGATAGTCTGTGGGGCGCCATGGCGTAGAACAATAAAGTGGAGAAAGAAGTCGGCCACTTCTTGTGCACTTGCGGTGGGCACAGCTTTCGTTTCTGCATAACGAGTCAGATGATCTATGGCCACAATTATCCAGCGGTTTTTCGTGGCGGAGGCAGGAAAAGGTCCCAAAAAGTCAATACCGATCCGTTGAAAAGGGGCTTCGGGTGGCGGTATGGGTCGTAGAGGGCCGGGTGGTGCGGTGGTGGGGCTTTTGCTCATCTGGCAGAGATGGCATGCGCGTACGTATTTGCTGATGGACCGATGCATCCCATTCCAGAAGAAACGGTCGCGAACCCTAAAGTAAGTCTTCGAAAAGCCAAGGTGGCCAGCAGTAGGGTCATCGTGGTTGGCCCTCAGCACGTCTTGTTGTAGATTGCGAGGAACAACGAGAAGCCATGGGCGTCCATGAGGTTCGTAATTACGTCGATATAGGATTCCGTTAAGGAGCGTGAAAAGGCGTGCGCGCTGTTCCACACGTCGAGCGGGGTGGGGGAGCATACCTTTTAGGTAGCGGATAATGGGTTCTAATGTCGGATCGGACTGTTGAGCCTCGGCGATGTCGACCTGGTCGAGGGTGGCTGTGGTGTTTAGGTGGTGTATGGGATGCTGAAGGGCAGACACAGCGGGGAGGGGACATCGTGAGAGGCCATCTGCGTCTAGGTGGCGCTTGCCCGATTTATAGATGACAGTAAAGTCGTATTCCTGTAGCTTCAACGACCAACGTCCGAGACGGCCTGATGGATCTTTAAGCGTAGCAAGCCAACAGAGGGCATGATGGTCAGTGACAATGCGGAAGTGGATACCATATAGGTAGGGGCGAAATTTGGAGATCGCCCACACGACCGCAAGGCATTCACGTTCTGTGATAGTATAGTTGCGTTCCGCTTTTGTAAGGGTACGGCTTGCGTAAGCGACGACGTGTTCTTTACCGTGGACGTTTTGTGCAAGAACTGCGCCAAGGCCGTGCCCACTTGCATCTGTACGTAACTCGGTGCTGGCACCCTGGACGAAGTGGCCAAGGACAGGAACAGACGTTAGCGCAGACTTAAGAGACTGGAAGGCTCTGGCTTGGGAAGCGCTCCATTCAAACTTAGCGTTGCTGCGAAGCAGCATGTTGAGAGGTTCGGCAATATGTGAAAATCCGGGAATGAATCGTCGAAAATAGGTACAAAGTCCGAGAAAAGCACGAACCTCTTTAAGTCCCTTCGGTTCGGGAAAGTCAGAAACAGCCTGGATCTTGCTAGGGTCTGGACGTATTCCATCGGAACTAACGAGGTGGCCAAGAATTTTGATTTGCTTCGCTCCAAATACGCACTTGCTTGAATTTAGTTGCAACGTAGCTCTGGTAAAGCAGTCCAAAACCTGTCGCAGCCGATGCAAGTGTTCGTCGAATGTCGTCGAAAATACAACAACGTCGTCAAGATAGCATAAGCACACCTTCCAAGTGAGACCACGAAGGAGGGTGTCCATCATTCTTTCGAATGTTGCTGGGGCATTGCAAAGTCCGAAAGGCATAACATTGAAGTGATAGAGACCACTAGGGGTTATGAATGCCGTTTTAGGTTTGTCGGTGTTGGCTACAGGTATTTGCCAGTAGCCACTTCTGAGGTCCATGGAAGAAAAGAAGCAGGACCCTTGAAGAGCATCAAGCGTGTCATCGATTCGGGGCAGGGGATATGCGTCCTTTCGTGTTACACTGTTGAGGCGTCGATAATCTACACAGAATCGCCAAGATCCGTCTTGTTTCTTGACCAGTACCACAGGGGAGGACCATGGGCTAGACGAATATTCGATGACTTTCTTTTGGAGCATATCTGTGACGTGTTGTTGTATGACGGCACGCTCTGCAGGCGAAACCCTGTAGGGTCGACTTTTTACTGGAGGGGCGTCAGCTGTGTCAATAGTGTGACGTACGAAGGAGGTTGTCGGAAGGGTATTGTTCTGGAAGTCAAACAAAGTTTCGTATGTTCCTAGGAGGTGGGTCAGGGCTTTCTGTTGTTCGAGTGGGAGGTCCGGGTCGATCATGTTTCTAATGCGGTGAGAAGGGTCTTGAGTGGAAGGAAGACGGGATGGGCTATAGGAAACACCGTTTGACAATGAAGCGATGTTGTCTTCCCGAAACATCCTTAACGTAGCAACATGGCTTCCTAGTGGAATAATCTGTTGTTGGCGTGAAGCATTTGTAATGTAGAGATGAACTTTGTCTTGTTTTATGGTGACAATAGAGAAGGGCACAGCAATCCCCTTTTTGGTGAAGAGGGATAAGGATGGTTCGAGAAGGCCGGAGGTTCCTGGAAATTGTTGGTCGGTCGTAAGTGCTGTGAAAATGGCAGATAACGGAGGCAGGAACACGTCCTGGACTGCGCGCAAGTTAACGGCAGGATGTTCTGCTAACTCTACAGAAGGGTCAAAAGAATTGAGGTGTAACTCACGGCTGGCGCAATCAATTAGGGCGTCTGTTGACGCCAGAAAGTCCGATCCTAAAATGACATCGGCTGCGCAGTCCGGAAGTACGGTAAATAAAATAACATAGCGAGTTCCAGCGATGAGGACTGACAGGGTTGCACATCCCAGTGACTGGCAAATAGCTCCATTTCCTAGACGCAAGAAATGCGCACGTGCTGGAGTTAAAACGGCATGTATGCGTCGGCGGATGCCTTCGGAAATACAGGATGTTGCGGCCCCAGTGTCCACCAAAGCAGAGAATGTTTTGCCGGCAATTTCAACGTTAACGGTCGTAGGTCCAAGAGCTGGAGGATTTACTGCAAAATGCGACTGTGCAGCCTGACCTCCTGTTTGGCCGCAGGCTGCCTCGCTTAGTTTGACGTCAGGGTGGGAGCGGCAGCGTTGTTGAACGGCGAAACTGAACGGCGACGGGCGGGATAGGGGAAGGCGATCTGCTGCGGCGGTTCCCAGCTGTTGGAAGCGGACTTCCATCGCGGCGGTTGTTGAAAGTGTGGGTGTCGTTGGAGTAGTAAGATGGCGTTCCCCGCTGAAAAGTTTCTTGGCTAATCCGGCGGCGACAATAGCGGGTGACGTGTCCGGGAGCACGGCAGTAGAAACATATTGGCCGGTTGTCATCTGTTCGCCAGAGGTCAGCTCGGCGCTGCGGTCCGTAGGAGCGTGAAGGGGTGGCTCGTGCGTGTGGAAAGGGGCGGCGTAGCGCTGCTGCATCGGCTGGATAGAGCAGAGAGGGGCGAACGCTGGAGTGGCAGGCGAAGCAGGTGCGTAGGCGCACGGAACCGAGGTGGGCGGCTGCAAAGCTGCACGGAGTTCTTTTTGCACCACTTTTTGAATGGCTTCTGGCTCGATGGCACATCCAGAGGCGTCGTCAGTCAAGCTTGATGGGTTAAAATATCTCCGCAGTTCGTCGCGGATGATGGTCCGGATGAGTTGCGGGAGGTTCAGGTTGGAAACGGGGCTAAGGGAAACTTCAGGAAGGCGTTCGAAAGGCGCCTTGTTGATCCGGGAGCTCTGCATCTCTTCATACGTTTTACATTCTGATATCAGTCGCTGTACGGTCGCGGGTGTTTTCGGGGCTACAACAGAGAAAAGTTCCTGGGACAGACCTTTAAATAGGTGTCGGATCTTATCCTCCTCAGACATTTCCTCATCCACTCGTCGGCAGAGACGAAGGACGTCTTCGATGTAACTTGTGGAAGTCTCGGTTGCAGCTTGGAAGCGGTGTGATAGCTTTTCTTTTGCCTCTTGTTTGCGGCTCTCTGGCTTGCGGAACGCTTCTGAAAACGATGTTTTGAAGCCATCCCACGAGTTGATGTCGTCTTCGTGGTTGTCAAACCACTGAAAGGCTGTGTCTTTTAGAAAGAACACTACGTTCGCCAGCTTATGGGAGTCATCCCAACGGTTATGGGTGCTTACGCGGTCGTAGTGTTTCAGCCAGTCGTCGACGTCGCTTGGGGGGAGCCGCTGAAGGTTGGAGGGTCCCGCTGGCGGTTTTTCACGTAGTTGGGAGGCGGCCGTGAGGGTTCACCTGGTGTAGCTTGTTGTTCGTCTGGCATGGCGGCGGTAGTGGTGCGCCCGCTTCGAAGCTCCAGAGCACGCCTTGGGGTGGCCGACCACGAAAAGGTAGGGGAACTTAAGCACCTCCACCACTTGTGAGGGTGTTTAATGAGATTATTACAATGGTAATGAATGGCCAAAAGGAAACTGTTCCGCCGGTTGAGTGTAGTCCAAATCTCCCTCGGTCGACCAGGCGCGTGCCTTGCTCCCGTGCCGACACTTCTCTTTTCTCTTCCTCACAATATATATATATATATATATATATATATATATATATATATATATATATATATATATATATATATATATATATATATATATATATATATATATATATATATATATATATATAGAGAGAGAGAGAGAGAGAGAGAGAGAGAGAGAAAGATGGAGAGCATGATACCGCGACGTCCCCGGCGGTCGATGCTGGCGAGTGCACGTACGTCGACCGGAGTGACCGTACGTCGCTGTGCGCCAACCCTGGTCACGAGATTGGCTCCGCTGGCGCAGCTTTCCGTTGCGGCTCATTTTAAACCGAGGCTGGATCTATCGTTTGTTTCACCTCTTACGATGGACCGCAGGGAGCGTTACGAGCCCAATCCAGTGTCGTCTGAGTGTCGCGTGACCTTCGAGACGTTCACAGCGCTGGGTTGGCCGAAGGTTAAAGGGAGGGGAGTCAGGAGCGTGCACTCCGGAGGCGCCGCCACCCCTTTCGCGAAGCGAGATGTCTTGAGCGTTAGCGGCAGGCCGATGCGACTCTCGATAACACTCCACAGCATTCCGATCGAAGGGGCACTGGCCACACCAGCAACATTTGTTTAGGTTTGCTTATTGGTTCGTTTGCTTTTCAATGCTGTCGTCGCCGGCAATGTTTTCCAAAAAGTCTTCGACAAAAAAATCTTTTTTTTTCTTTTTTCGAGTGCCTGTTCCCCCCCCCCCCCCCCTCTCCCCGACACTCCTGTCGTGCGGTGCGACGTACCTTGCGCGCATACAAATCCGTAGTTTGAAGTAGATGGCTCTAAAGCTGCTCACCTGTGTATTATAGCGCGGCAGGAGTTACCTGCGCCGAGGTCACACTGCTTATACGTCATACAAAAGACAGTCTGCATACAGATTCGAAAGCGAGTCACCGCGAGATCCGCGCTTCGAATGCCGCATGGCAAGGATTTCAAGGAGGAAGATTGACACGCGGCATTCGAATCACGGACATTGCTTTGGTGACTCATGTTTGCAGACTGTCTCTTGCACGATGTATACGAGCAGTGTGTCCACGGCTTATGCGTCACGTACCCGAGAACATTATACAGCTTCTCGCAGAACCACGACACGTAACAACGTGAACGGGAAACGCAAAGTCACAATAAAAAGCCAATGGAACTTCAAAGTCAATCAGAATCCTGGAGTACCCTGGGTCTTTTCGCTGTAATCGAAACTTTCAGACTCGAAAAAAAAAAAAAAACACCAGGTCAGGCTAGGGTGTTTTCATTTTGTGCTTTGTTTAGGTGGAGATATCTGGCCATTTTTTCCCACACGTTTATTTTTATTTTTTTGTTCAGAAGCGCGTGAAAGAGCGTGTCCCTGCACGCGTTTGTGGCGCTGATTGTGCTATGGCGACATTTTGTTTTCGTCAATTTCTTTGTATTTTACCCGTGAGCGCGTGCTGTAGGCATCGGATACTACAAAGGGTGGCCTCACCCTAAGCAGAAGGACATTGAGGCACCCTAGGTGAGGACATCAAGCTCACTGTTTTTAGGCGCTTTCGAATGTGCACACTCTAAAAGAAAAAAAAGGATGTAGTCGTACATTTATTTGTCCCATGTAATGTAATCCAAAACTTACGTTCGACCAGCGCACTGCCGTTGAACGACGGCCCCAAATTTTACGAGGAGCTTCATAAAGGCTGAACTCCATGGAACGAATTATGTGACGAATAACTGGCGAACGCCGCCCGACGGCACGCTCGCTTTGCGCGAGATGTAGCAGCCACTATGTTGATTCCACGCGCAGAGCAAAAGCCGCCGGCCAAAATTCGTCGGTTATTCGCACCATATTCGTCCCACGGAGTTCAGCCTTAACGGTGCGTTGTAACTTATTAAACAGCTAAAATACGTATCAAAGACTAAAAAAAAAATTATCGAGGGTTTGCACTAAGGCCAAGAAAACCTCGATTATTTATTTGTAGGCAGTAACACGTATAGTAGTTATTTTATTATGTGGTACCACTCCGCTATCGAGCCTCCCGTAAAATTTGGTATCTTCGGTTCGCCGACAGTGCATTGCACGTCGAACTGAAGTTTTGTGGTGTATTATATGGGACAAGGGCTGCAAGTACTACACCCCTTATTTCTGAGAATGCGTACTGCGGAGGATATACCTGAAATTTGTAGGTGAAGACAAAAAAAAAATCCAATATATTTAAGATATACTTTGTGATTAGGAATTTTATTGCAGTATGCTTTTCTTCAAACAAAAATACACGATTGACCATTCCGAAAATTTGTGGCGTCCTCACCTCTTTTCGGTGCGTTATGGCGATCAGATCATGGCCTCCGAGATTGTTTGCGCGCACTGTTCCGGCCTGTCCAACGTCACTATTTTCACCTTAATGGGAGCACTGACAGGGTATTTATGCTCGCCAAGGTTTTTATTTGTACATGAGGTATGAGAGCCGCAACTACCCAGAACACAATTTCCGGCTCGAAATTCATTCTCTTTCCGTCCGAAAATCGCCGATCGAGAACTGGTCCGTTTGAGTCGCGCTCACTCTCTTCTCCGTGGTCACGTGCCGTTTTCTATGGTTTAGACACAACCAGCACAAATATAATCAACGTCGTGGGTTATCGAATGCACACAATCAGTATTAAAAATAGAAATGAAATATCATACCAATTTCTTGTGGCACCTAAAAAGACGCAAATACGTTGACCGAAGAAAAAAGTTTCACAGCCACGTGACTTCCGCCAGCTCTTTTCTCCTCTATGTTTCTACTTCTTCCCCAGTCCAGTTGGGGAAGCGGAGGGACAGTCTAACGTAGAAAGTGTTGACAATAAACGATGTTACAGTGGCGGGGTGTGACAAGACGAAAGCAGTCGTCAGAGGTTGGGACCTCAGAGGATGCGAGCTTGATTTACTTCGGCCTTTTGTGCTGGGCAGTTGCTGGACACGTGCACGGTGCACGCTGCATTGTTCACGCGGGCCGGAGTGGCTGCAGAGGAGCCCCTGCTCGGGTGTCCAGAGAACACGAGCCCAAGACGAATGGTGACGCAGTGTTCGGCTACGTCAGCCGAGCGCTGCGTCATCGCTGCTGTTGTCCCCGTTGGTACCGTTCAAAAGGGAATCTCGTCCTCGGTTGGATTTCTTCCCCAATAGCTGGATCTCCTCGCCATAGCGTAATTTTTTTTAAATAAAAGCATGTGACTGGTTGGACCTTGCAAATACGAGTTGCAAAAAAATAAAACCCAAAATAGAAAAAAATATTCGCTCGCTGGACACGGTTAGGGTTTCAAGGAACTGCCGACGAAAGCCTCTTGGGCGCGTATCCACTTATCAAAGTCTGCAAGCCCAATAACAACAAAAAAATTCATTTGGTGTGATATAACAAATAGTGAAGACGGACATTCGTACGACGCGCACGCTTCTCGTTCCTATCCACGAACGTTTTTTTTTCCTTTTTTTTTCTTTTGTACTCAAGGATTTGCATCTATTCCATGAATCCCATCTATCGATCCTCTCGTGAGCGCACGCCGTGTTTAGCTATGAAAAGCACGCTTCCTCACCCTTTCATTTCACTTTTCATCCATCCAAATGTATTCTTTATTTTTTTTTGTGTTTTTTTTGTGTTTTTCTTTGTGTGGATGCAATCGATCAGAGCCGATAATCCGGAATGATGGAGTGGCAGGAGGCCCACGCACAGCCTCCAATGGCGGTCAAGTCTATTACGTGCCGTCTTTCTCGGGCAGCGGGTTATGCTTCGTTCACCACTAAGCTTACTGTGGGGCTGGCAGCTACATACTCAGCTGGCCGGACCAGCGAACTGACCCAGACTGACCACGCTCTCTGCGCGTGGGTACGGGGGGAGGCCATAACGTGGAACGCGTCCAGCAAGCACGTATTGCTTCCACCACACTGATGGCTTAGGATAGTGAGATACTTGTATCACAAGTTGCCGCACTTGACCTTGACAGCTTGCGATTCTGCTTTTTTTTCCTTATTATTTATGCTATAGACCAGGTCGTGGTCGCGGTCGTGGGCCGCATGCGGCCGGGGGCAATCGGCCTTCGTGCCCCCGCTCCCATGTCTCGAGAGCGAGAAATGGCATACGCGATAATCCTCTCATGTCGTCGATTCATTTCCGCTCGAAACATAGCTGTGTTTTCGGTTGCCTTCTGTTCGGCTTAATTATTGCTCTCCAGCTTTTTGCAATGTTAATCGCCGATACGGACGGCAATTCCTCTACTATTCTCGCCTCCAGAAAATATGCAAGTATTTCCTGAGATTACTGCTATTAAAATCGGCATAAAAGTAATAACTAACATATCAAGAGTTTTTTTTTTTTTTTCGAGACACGCAAAGTTTGGGGGTTATAAAAAAGCTCTCAAGAGGGATGATCAAATTTTAATATCCAACGCTTTACTCCACTACAACATCTATCACGGCGATAGGGTGTATTTGTTTAAATTATGATATGGACAAAATATAAGAAAGAAATGTCTGATCAAACTGAAAATAGGAAAGCGAAATTCGAAAACCTCTCGTGTGTGTAGTAAACACTTCAGTGAAAGCGACTCCATGTATCCTGTTGGTTCCAATGTGTTCTGTGAATTCTGGTTTCTTATTAGTTCCGAGTTGATTCCTTTTGGAATTTAGTAAACCAGTAAACGAACATTTCTTTGAAATAACTGGCACAAGAAAGCGGTGTCTGGCTTCCGGAGTAGTTTCAACTAAATCCCTGCTTATTCACCCGGTCGATGCGAAACGTACGAGACCCCCTCGTGATCGAGTATCTTAAATCTGATAAGTCGGCGACACTTCAGCGTCCAAGAAAAATTAGGAATACACCCGCTACGAATTACTGCCGTTTGTATGTTTAATTTTTGCGGGCCCAAATGCGTATAATGCGGGATGCAGCGAGCGATTTTCAATTTGTAAACATTTCTTAGTAAAAACACGATAGAACAAATTAATCACGATAATAATCTATGGAGAAGGGGAACAAAGAAGAAAAAGAACAAACACAAATCTCCAAACACAGCTAGTGACTGGTGCGCGCATGACGAGCATTTGTCGAGTTGCTGACGAGCATTTGTCTAGTCACACTTGGATAAAAGCGTCGGTTCCGGCAAGCTCAATCTAGGTTAAAAATGTGTGCGGCGCTTTGCAACACAACTGTGCGCGCGTGCACAGCTAAGAAGACAGCACGTCATTTACGCTGGTGAATCGCATAAACCTTTTTCTACAGACAGCTTCTCACAGATCCAAGAAAAAAGAAAAAAGAATCCGCGGAAGCTGTGTAAAGATGTGAAGCTCAAGGCTTGTTTTTGAACATGTTTTTTTTTAATATAAAAATCAACTTGGAGGGGTTGCTATTCATTAGAAAGATCATTCACAAAAAAGAAAAACGTCATACACGTTTCTTTATTAAATAAACCGTTTTTAATCGGCATAGATGCGAACCAACATAGCCACTCCGTGCTTATTAAACATAGCGCGTCGTCTGCTTGCATCCTGCCAGCTGCGTCAGAGGAGGGCACCGGCGACCGCGAAAAGAAATCGTTGGGTGCTGCTGTTACTTACAGAGAGAGAGAGAGAGACAGAACACCGTGATAGGCTTGGCGCGAAGACTGAGGCACTAGCTTTACCAACAAGTCATCTGAATGACACATACATGTATATGTTATTCACATGACTTGTTGGTCCTGCTCGAAGAGGGGGTAGGCTTCGGAGTAGAAGCGGCGAACTTCCTGGTCTCGCGGAGGCGCGTTTGGAGAAGCCTCCACGCACTCCGCTCTCGGGCACAGCTTTTCAGTACACCACAGGCTCAAGGAAGGTTGTAGTATAGTCGGATGACACTTTTCCGTGATTCATTGATTGCTACTCCAAGGAAGCGACATGAAGCGATATTCTCCGTTTATTTGGTGCTTTGGCTAACTGGCTCTCGAAATTTAACTTGTTAGGTTTAAGATGCATGGAGGGATTGAAGTGGTATTGGCAGTGTCAGAGCCTTAAAACTTTCTCGTGCGTGCAGGCCCCCCCGCCCCCCCCTTTCCCACGATTGTTGGTGAGTAGTTCCTTTTCCCACGATTGTTGGTGAGTAGTTTTACTAAGTTTTACTGCACGCCGGCGCCATCTATGCGTTGACCCTGGAACTGCATTTCACTAGAGCGGCGTCTTTGCGAGGTCAAATGCACGTACTATTATGAGAAAAGATCGTTTATGATAGTGCAAAGTATTTCTAGCCAAGAAAGAAATAACGATGCGTGAAAGAAAAAAAGAAAATATACGGAGACTGCAAATGTTTCACGGCTACCCGACAGATGGAGCCAGTGTGCCCTCTCTTTGTAAGAGGTTTTAAAAAGCCTCTGACACGCCAAAAAAAATTTTTTTTTTCATGCTAGGCGTTGAAATGGCATATCAGGATATCACAAAAAAATATTTCAATATAGAGTTGCGTAGTCTTTTTATAAAAAATAGAAATACGAGGCCCAATTCAAAGTTCCCGCCGTGCACTGTGACGTAACAGTGTACCGCGAGGTGTCGGGGCGGTCAGAAGGGGAGGTAGGGTGCCTAGATGTCTGTCTGTCTCAGGGTGAAGACATCCATTGTTGCACTGAATGTGTCAGCGCGTGACGCTCTCGCGCACTCGGTGCGTGACTTGGGCGCTAAATGGCGTCTCTGCATTAGCCAAAGCTACGCGCTCGAGCTGATTGACACCGGATTGCGCGTACTTCAAAATGCATTAAAAAACGATTGGGCGTAAAAATGGCTGAGATGTCACCACTCAAGCAAAAGCGCGTGTGTGTATGAAGGCACTCTAAAGGGAGGCATTGACCTACGTCACTAAAAGTGGGTTCACCGGAAGTCACGTGAGTTTCACTCCTCGTGCTCTCCGCGACCGTGCCTAAGATTTTTTTTTTTTTTTATTCTGCTCTTTGTACGAGCAATTGTAGAAAACGAAGTTTCAGTTCCACTAGCTCTTTATCGCTGCAAGGTTGGTTCGTTTGCGTGCTGTAAAATTTGAGGACGAAGAGTCAGTGGATCGACGTGACGGAGGTCAATGATGGAAGCGTTGCGAGTACAAGCCAGTGTACGAGTGCATGCCGTCAGTCCGATGATACAGGGCTATACTGGGCGCAAAACAAGCTATCAAGTTTTGAAGAAAAAAAATTTAGAACGCTCTCAGAAATTAGGAATGCTAGCATACGACACGCCCGATCGCATTGCTGAAGGTTCAGACACCGAGGTCATTGAATCATCGGATACTCTCCAGGCTAAAGATGCCTGCCGTCTAAAGAATACGAACTGGTTTGTGTACCAAGTACAAGTAAACGTCGAGCACAAAGTACGTATTTTGTCTAGAACATGAGTAGAACTTGTTTACTAGGTGCACATGCGGCCGATGTATGTCTCTCGGAAATGCATGCAGTGTGATCTCTTCTTCAGTTGCTGAAATACCGGGACAGTCCCTCACACAGCACCTTCTAGGCATTGTAGTTAATCACGTCAATTCACTGACTCCGCTTCTTCTACCTTTACAGCAACATTAAGCGATGAAAAGCAAATAAAAGAAACCTTGTCTGCTTGGATCGCTCGTGGAAATGCGGAGAATAACAAAAATATTTTTAAAAAAATATTACACGCGCTTGCGGTAAGCACGAGGAGCGATACAACTCACGTGACTTCCGGCGATGCCTCCTTCTGACCGCCCCGACACCTTGCGGTACACTGTTACGTCACAGTGCACGGCGGGAACTTTGAATTGGGCCTCGTATTTCTATTTTTTATAAAAAAAACTACGCAACTCTATAGTGAAATATTTTTTTTGTGATGTCCTGATATGCCATTTCAACGCCTAGCATGAAAAAAAAGTTTTTTTTTGGCGTGTCAGAGGCTTTTGAGGCGCACGGTCCACGCGGTCATAAGCAGTCGCAACTGTGTGAAACAGTTTTAGGTTGCCATAGCATCCGTCTCGTCGTGAGCAGTCGCACCTGTTGGCGGTCGCACTCACTCAGAAGACGTAAATGCCTGATCCAGCATTTAATTACGCCATTACAATTTATAAGGCTTTTAACTCTCTCTTCCTTATTCACCTATATCCCCCTCCCACTACAGAGGGATGATCCCCCCATCGCCAGCTTCCGCTTCATGTTCCCTCCAACAGAGTGAACCCTAGCTGCCGACAGTGCAGACCCGAGCTGCCGGCCACTACGGCCGCCTGTTCGAATCGGTGGGCCCCTCCCGCGGACTTGGTCCCCTTGCTCGTCTCCCTGGCTGCTCCGGCCGTCTCTTCTGCACGGCGGTCCCCGCGTCCTTCAGGCCGGCGGCGCGAGAGGCAAGAACCGTGTCCGTCGCAGCCCCCAAGGCCGGCCAAGTCCCGAACAGGCCACTCGCGCGACGACGGGTATACACTCGGCTTCACCTTACAACGGACTGCAGCGGACGCTACGAGCCATCCCAGCCGATCCCCTGCCGCAGTGAGCGTCACGTGACCGTCGGGAAGGCCGCAGCGACGCGCGGGCGTCCGGTCACGTGATGAGTACGCATCGCTCGATTGGACAGGGGTGCAGGCTCGTCCGCTGCGCCCCACGACAAGGTGGAACGGGGCGTAGAAGCGAGCCACTTTGACGGACGCACGAGAACGAGAAACCGTTGGGGGCTTCCAAGTCGGGGTCTCGCCTCCGCCCGGGCCGACGACGCGAAGTGCCGGCGGCGGGCAATCATTTTCTTGCCCTCGCTGCTGCTGCGTAAACAGCGTTGGCGGAGTTTAAGGTCAAGGTGCTGCTCCCGCGGCCGCCGCTGCCTGCTAAGTCCTCGCGCGCCAAGGTCTTCGACGCCCACGACCTGCGCTCGACGGCCGCTCGCGCTACTTTCCGCTGGGGGCTAGGCTGACAGTGGGTGGAAGCTAGCGTTCATCGGACCAATCAACCGGCTCCTTATAACCCGACCCCGCGCAGCGCAGAGTGGAGTCAGGTGATGAGAAGAAGGCGGTTGATTGGTCCGGCCAGCGCGTAGCTCTTGCCGCACTGTCAGCTCGGGGGTGAATGGAGTTTCCGCGGGTCGCTCAAGTACTCATGTACTTCGTCGTTCGCCGTGCGTTGTAGTCGGGTGTGGCGACACGGCGGAGGTTTTTTTACAACTTTCTCCGCTGCGAAGGTGAAAGCGGTTGCCGCGACTGCACAATCCGCGAGTTCCTCCGGTAAACCCCTTCTGCGCTTTATCGGGTGCGGCGACCCGGTTAGCTTGTTTCCTTTCACTTTAATCACGTTTCCCGGATTGAATTGGACTTTAGGGCAAGCTCCTTGCCGTGGGTCTGTCCCTCCTATTAGGGTATGTGGCCACTTCGAGGATGTCGGCGACAATCGGCTGCCAGAGATGGCGTGTTCCAGCAGATGAATGAACCTTTATGTAGAGAGCTGCAGATGGTGCTCGCTCTAGGCGCTGCTCGTGTTCCAGCTGATGGAGGCGGCAGATACAGCTGCAGAGCGGAGAGCGCGCAAGGCGCGGCGGCACGCGGGCGACATCGCAGACAGAATGCAGCCGCGCGGAGAGCGAGGAGGGCGGAGGATGTCGTCAGGCGGCGCGTCGACGCCGCCAAGGTCCGGCGGTGCGAGGAAGCGGAGGAAGCCGAATCGCGTCGGCAGGCGGCGCGGCGGGGCCGCCAGGAGCCGGCCGGAGGGGAAGGTGGGAATGCCGGAGCGGCACGGCAGCGGCGCCAAGATCCGGCCGGAGGAGAGCGGAGGAGCCGAAGCGGGCTGGCAGCGGCGGCAGGAGGAGCGGCAGGAGATCAGGAGGACGGGAAGGTGGAGGAGCGCGCGTATCGGCAGGCAGACCCCGAGGCAGCGGGAGCTCGTGAGGCGTCTGCAGGAGGCATGAGGCGGGCTCAGCCCGAAGGTGCCGACGGGCGGTTTAGGCGAGGACGGTCTAGACGTTCTGGTCGGACGAGGAGCTGAGTGCGAGGGAGGGTGGTGTGTATACACTCACACTCAGTGTTTCTCACGTCTCTACATGGCGACGAGTGGGCGAACTGCTCAAGCATCGCTGGCTCTTTCGCCTTCCCTTGGCAGTGACAGGGATGTCGCGAATCGGCTGCCGAGGTTTGAGTTCCAGCAGATGAATGAACCTTTTTTTTAAACTTCCAAAGCGAAGTGCGACGGAAGTTCCACTAATGTTTTGACTGTTGTGCGCGTGCGTGAAAATTAAAGCGAGCTGACGCCACCTGGTGCAGAAGAAGTGCAATATTCGTTAGGCCGCCAAATGAGCTTTACATTATATAAACTAACTACACGCACCAGAAAGTGTATGTGTAAAGGTTTAGCTGTGTTGTAGACGTTCTCCTTCTCTTCCTGTCATCGTCTGTCATTACCTCAGTCTCGGGTTTTTCACTAAAATATGTATGTTTGCTTTTATATCGCGTCGAATTTCGCCAGAAGTTTGTAGTTTCGGCAAGCCAGTCGAAACATCGGCCCAGGTGGCGTGTGATATCACAGATCCTTTGAACCTTGATGTAGCCAGTGGGCTTCTGTCACTTCCTCTCCTGCTGTCTCTTCCGCCTGACAGCCAGGTCTCGCTCCAGGCGGCGATGCTGCGATGGTGCCGATTTCCGGTGGCTTATATATAGCTATGGGGTTCTGTGTTTCCGGGGATAATCTTTTAATTGAGGGAGGGGGGGGGCGTATATTCGGTGTTTATCGGTGACAATTTTCGACGTCGCGGGACACCAATCGATGTTTAAAGGGGTGTTTAAAGGGCTTGTGTCTAAGTTGAGGTTAGCAAGCTCGACCGCAAGCTGGGAGACTTCACGGCCCGCTTTCGTAATGTCCGCCACCCGGCCAACACCGGTGCCAGCCCCTGGAGCCCCGCCACGAGGGTGCTGGCTAGATTCCCTGCGTCGCCGGTAATTCGGCCGGCACGTCTGCAAGTCGGCACGCGAGGAGCCCTCTCTAGGCGCTCAACACCGGCCTGCTAGAAGCCAGCAGCCCATGGCAGCCCCGCGAAGACCACCGCCGTGAAGACCGCTGCTAGGCCTAACGCACTATCACATATCATATCCTAATCACCATCACTTTCATCTTGTATATTTCATCATCACATAACTCCCGATCACTAGACGCGACACCGCGGGCCTCCATGGTGCCGCGGGCTGTCGCCTTGCTGCGGTGCCGCGGATCTCCTGAGCAAATAAAGATGATGATGATGAGGGTGGTAATGGTAGTGGTGGATGGGTGTGGTGATTATTATTATTATTATTATTATTATTATTATTACTATGAGTATTATTAGGGGCACAGGGTAGGATATTCCCCAACCTCCGATGAGGATATGCGCAGTGTTGTAGGCGTTACCGGTAAAAAAGTAACGAAATACGTTACTCGTAAATGAAGGGAACGCGTTGCCGTTACCGACAAAAGGTAACGCACGTTACTTTTGCGTTACTTCTTTCAATTATGAATTAACACGTTTTATTGTTTTGACGGTACAGGTATACGTATGCATAAGCGCCATATTTCAAGAAAAATATGTTCATGCGAAAACAGCATAATTAATTTATCATTTTTCGCGGTTTCACCGAAATTCTCACAAGAAATAACGCAAAGAGAAACTCAAAATAAAAAAACACATAAAATTGCATTGCTTGGCGATAAGAAACGCGGAAAAAATTTGTGTCATTTTCTTAAAGGGGCCCTGCAAGAACTTTTTGACAGGTTTTTAGTTTGTACCGAACCTGAGCGCACTGAACGTAGTAACTTGATGAAACTTTTCTTTTCTCAAATTTCTCTTTATTTTAAAAGTTATAGGCAAACTAGAATTACAAAAACAAGCAAAAAATAATAACCTCCTTCATGACGTCGTAGGTCCTGGCTTGAGTGGCCGTGAACTAGAGGAGGGGTAGTGAGCTCATCGAGCGCTCACGGCTGCCGCACTCCGTGTCGACGGCTCGAGAGGTCGCCACTAAAGCATGTGTTGGATAGGCTGTAAAAAGCGGGCGGCCAGGGCGGCTCGCATTGCATTTGCTGCGCGATTAAAGACTATTTCGGCATAACACTTCATTGGCCACAAACGACAGCAAACACGGGATAAGGATCAGTTCAGAACGGGATCCACTTCGCGCCGCCATACCGCCAAATGGCCAAATCGCCAGCAGGGCCCGCGCCGAAGGCCTTGGAACGCTAGGAACCGGTCGGATCCTCAAGCCGGTATACGACCGCACCGCCGCCGCGTACACCCGGGACCTTTCTACGCTTGCCGTTCTAGCGTTAAGGCCCATTCACAATCTTGCGACTGAGTACGGCCGAGATAGACCAGACCGGTTCTTAAGCCTCTTGCGATCTCTTAGGACCGAATGCGCTACAGCGGAGCTGGTCATAAGAGATCGCAAGAGGCTTAAAAACCGGTCTGGTTCTCTCTCGGTCATACTCGGTCGCAAGAGTGTGAACGGCTTTACGGCGCTTACTAGCCCTTTCTAGTAAGCGCCGTTTTTTCCGCCGCTTGGTGGCGGGTATGTCGACGGGTCATTTCTTGTTTCCGTACTTTATCAACTGCATTTGTTTCTTTTCTGATCTAAACTACTGAACAAAGACTACTTTCATACATAATTGAAAGGGGTCGCGACACTTATATTTTGTATCTCGACTAAAAAAAAGCTTTTAGTGGCTCTGACCAGTAGTAAGGCCAGGACCTAAGACGTCACATATCGCGCGCTTTCGGCAGCGCGGGTCGCCCTCGTAGGTGGAGGAGGTTTCCGCGTCGCCCGGGTAAAATATGACGCGCTGGTATTTAGTTACTCTCTCCGTGCCCGCTGGCTTGCCCGAACCCCAAAAGACGTGGAAACCGCAAAAAAGGTAGACGCTTAAATATGATTGCAGTGCCGCTTTAAGTCTTGGGAAGAAAAAAATAACTAGTAATGTAAATACGATACACGTTACTCGAAATAAGTAACGTAAGTACGTTATCCATTACTGGAGAGTTTCAGGGAAACGTTTTTGCACATCCGATATACGTGGCTCGCACATGACGTCATTTCCGATGCCCTCCAGAGAAAGAGGGGAAGAAGGAGCTCGCCTCTTATCAGGATCCTCCTTTGTGTCTCTCGGATTTGCACAGGCGTCGCTATTCTCCTCCCAGAAGATTATAGGAGATTACCCTCTCACTCAAAATTCTTACAAAAGCAGCTTCCCTCTCCTCCTTTCACATGGTGTTCAAAAGTATGCGACGTGACGTGACGACACGCGGCCCTGACGTCACGCAGCTGCGGGGGCGCTGTCGACGGCACTGCGCATGCGCAGACGCTCCACTTCAAGCGAGTTCTGGTTTCAGCGCACGCGCAGTGCCCACACCTGGTGTGGGCAAACGCGGGCTTGTTTGTAAACAGCGTGTCGGTACGAACTGCGCATGCGCTGCCACAGAAGACTCGCGTACGCGCAGTTCGTAGCGGAGCCGGCCCATCGTACCAAATATCGGATGTGCAAAAACAATTCCCTAAATCCCTATTTTTTAAATAAAAAGAAAGAAAAAATAACTTGTACGTTACTAAGCTACCGAAAAAATTTTACGCGCTACCGGTAACACCGTTACTCGCGACGAGTTACCGCCAACACTGCATGTGCGTGACCCGAACACCCGAATACTTCGCAAACGTCCCGGTTCCGATACGAGAAGAAGACGATGTGTTCCCGAGGAAGAAAATGGCCCCGCAGACGGTTGAAGCGTTAACCGTTCCTGGTTGAAGGACCGTGACATTATTTCCCAACTTCTTCATCTATTAGCTTTCCTCATCAACACAAAAGCGAAATGATTAATCACGTCGTCTTGACGTATGGTATTTCACTGGATGCGATCATCGATGACTCTGAGCTTCCACCGTTCTTTGTTAAGCGCACCATGGCACTTTTCGATGGTTGACGAGCACGTACGTACGAGTGGCGCAGTGCTCGGGCCCTAAACTCGTGAAACACAAAGTTGGAGCCGAAAGCTCGCGGAGCGCGCCGATTGGACGTCGGCGAAAAAAGCGCCAAGTCATCGTCGTGATTGGCCAATCGCTGCATTCTGTCAACTTTGGCCTCAACGTTGCGTTTTACGAGTTTAGTGACTCTCCGTGTCCAATGCGCGGGCTTGGTTCGGCTGAAGCGCTTGGCACCGCGGATGCATTACAGTGAAAAGGCGGAAAGCTTTCGAAGGAAAAGAAGTAAAAAAAAAAATAGTCCGCTATATTTCGTATTTTTGTACCGAAAAAGGCGGCTTTTGACTCTGTACTCCTTTCTTTTGGCCCGCTATACGATATGCAATTAATAAAATCCCAATCTAAAATAATTTATTCCGGCCCAAAATTTATTTCATAGTTTCTTCGACGCAAAATAAAACCGTGCATGAACATTTTCTTTCCCGATTTTTCTCTTAGGTAAGACCTCAAATTCGGGCTTTGCCCCCGTTTTGATGAAACCGTCTCGGGGGTTAACTCTCGGGGTTTATCGGTATTTACCGAAAACATAAAAACCTACTTATTTCCCTCTGCAAAAACACACACACACACACACACACACACACACATACACACACACACAAACATATATATATATATATATATATATATATATATTATATATATATATATATATATATATATATATATATATATATATATATATATATATATATATATATATATATTAGTTTGAAGAATTTTGTGTTTTTGTATTAAATTCGTGTTTGGTTTTGTAGATTGGAAGTCGGTACCGCAAGTAAAACCAACCCAACAATCTTTTTTTTTTTTTTGAACGATCGGGCGAAACTATTGTTGATGAAAAAACGTTTGACTAATTGTTGTGGACGAATGAGGGCTCTTGCAACACCACCTATAAAATAATCGAAGCCTCCGATTCCGAACATCCTCATCTACATATATGGAACGTCACCAGGATAGCGCCATCGACTGGACAAAAGGCCTAGCCAAACGTCGACACAGCACTTGCGTCCATAAATGTGTTTGCGCTCGATCTCACTTTGATGACGTCAATATTCTAGTGCGCGGTCTTTGATCATTCTAGGTATAGCGTAGGCTGTTGTCGGCGAGGCGATGGCATAGTGTCCGCATAGACGCTTACAATTATCATTAAGAAAAAACTATTTTAGAAAGGCTTCATTATGGCGGCTGACATTTCGTTTCGTTTGTTTCCAATTTCCGTTTAAAAGAGTGACGTAAATTTATGTAGCTAGGAAGAACAGTCTTTGATTGTCCCAGAATGGTTTAAACTTTCCTCGATATCTTAGCTTTGACAGTGTCTTCCGGACATCCTTGTTTAGAACGCGGAATGCGAAGCAGACAGACTGCCGTGTGTAAACGTAGTACGTTTCTTCTTCGTTTGCTCACCAGTCGGCTAGATGAAAAATACAAGAAGGAAAAAGAGCGCTCACCTAGGGGTATGAGATAAGACATTTCTACTCGTGTACGTCTCCATCCGCCGCGCAGTAAGTCATTTCTATTCCGCGAACTTTACGCAAGCCGAAGCACGTCTCATAATTCCGACGCCGAGCACGCGCCGCACGCGGTCATCCCACGGAGTGCTTATCCTGAGAAAGCTCCGCTTCTCGCATAAATCCAGATATATGTTAAAAGCACCGTCTCAGTATACACGCTACTACCACGAATCTGGGCAGTAGTAACGCGTCAGAAACTGTGCAGCCAAGGCGGATTTCTTGAGTAGATACGGTGCTGAGGAGACTGTCGTATGCGTGGGAAGGTCGCGAACCTGCTAAGCTTTTGAGTTCTTTTTCTGTTGGACTTTCTTTTTTCGACCTTCTATTGCCAAGTTTAACAAAAGTTCCACTGAAGTTTATTTATTTATTTATTTATTTCAAATACTGCCAACCCTTTCGGGTTATTGCAGGAGGGGTACAAAAAATGCACAAAGATACGTACACAAACGTTATACATTTGATAATAATAAATGCACTGCTAACGAGAGTGTCAATAGAGAGATGGAGCTAATCATCAGTAAACCGATCCATCAACCTTTCCTCAAATGTTTCAACAGAAGAGACGCTGAAAAGAACACCTGAAGGCAGCCTATTCCATTCTTCAATGGTCTTCACAAGGAACGAGTATTTATAGATGTCAATATTGGGTATACGAGGATCAATTGATAATTCATTGTTTAAGCGTCGAGACCGTCTACCAGGATACAGTCTAGAATTTTTTGCGCGACACAAGGGACAATCATAAGCGAGTAGAAACGGACAAGCGCTAGACTGCATTATGAACCAACAAGCCCAACAACAAGTTTTAATATGTCTACCAGGAGGTCTTATGTAGTTTTGCGTGTCGATATTAAAATGGTTACAATACAGTAGATAAAAAAAGTTTTAGTAGTGCAATTTTACGCCTTAATGCTAAAGAGGATAACTGGGCATCTCTTAACAGTGCCGAAACCGACTCGTGTCTATTATGTCTAGAAAATATAAACCTGGCAGCAAGCCTTTGAATATATATATAAACATTGGTTCTGACATCGGAGTTCGTCCCCCTTAGAGATCTTCTCATGAAACAAAGTTTTCTATATGCAGAATTACATGCATTTCCAATATGCGTGTTCCAGTTGAGATCACTTGATATTGTAACACCGAGATACTTAAAAATGTTAGAACGCTGCAGGTGTATACCATTTATCTCGTACGAAAACATTAAAGGAGACTTCTCTTTGGTTATACTTGAGGCACTTGTCTTATCAAAATTGATGCGCATATTTCACCTCTCTCGCCATCGCAAAATAGTCATCAAGGAACGATTGAACAAGATTTGATCATCAGCACTTTCCACAGTAATGTAAACCAAACAATCGTCAGCAAAGAATCGTACTTCCGCAGCCGAATCAATATTTTGAGCGATATCGTTAACATAAATTAAAAATAAAACCGGCCCCAAAACAGAACCCTGAGGTACGCCAGACGAGAGAGACAAAACAGATGACGCACGGCCGTCTATTTCAACATACTGCGTCCGATCAGAAAGATATGACTTGATCCAAGAAACCAAGTTCTTATCAACACCGAGACGCAGTAATTTCTTTAGTAACTTGCTACGTGTGACTCTGTCCAATGCCTTAGATAGGTCGATAGACACAACATCGACTTGGCCACGTTCGTTTAGTTCTTCACCAAACTGATGCGTTGATTCAAATAGCTCAGTTATAGTAGAGAGCTTCCTGCGGAAACCGTGCTGCTTGTTGTCGAAAAGATTGTTGTTTTCCATGAAATCTACGAGCCGTTTACAGATAATGTGCTCGGGCATTTTGCATGAATTTGATGTCAACGAAATCGGTCTGTAGTTTTCTACGCTAGAAAGGTTGCCCGATTTGTGAATTGGTACAACCTTGGCGGTTATCCAGTCTTTTGGTAAGCGACATTCGTTGAGAGATTTTTGAAAGATGGTAGTCAGAAAGTGGGATACCGGTTCGCAATAGCGTCTCAGAAATTTGTTTGGAATTCTATCTGCTCCTGGCGTTTTCTTTATATCAATATTTAGCAGTAGGGCCCTTACTCCCTCAAAGTTAATTTGAATATCGTGCGTTAACGAGTCAGGCTGATCGCTTGTTATAGTATTCACAGACTTGTCAGCTGTAAAAACCGAATGAAAATATTTGTTGAATTCATCTGCCATGACTGGTGGTTTATCGCATATATTTCCATCCACGAGGATTTTCTTTACACCTTTCTTTTCAGGGGACAAATGCTGCCAGAACTTATGGGGCGATGTTTTCAAAAGCGTATTCATGGTATTTGCAAAAAAAAAATTGGTTTTGGCGTTTTTTATCTTGTTTTTTTATGTCCCGGCTTAAAGAACTAATTACAAATGGGTCCCTGTGCTTACATAATCGTTTACGTTTCAATTTGCGTTTCAAATGAATTATCTCGCGTGTAACCCACGGATTTGTTTTATTAATTTTGTTTACTCTTTGTGGGACATATGATGTCAAGCAGTGATTTATTGTTTCCTTAAAATGCTTCCAGAGGTTTTCCACATTATCCTTCGGATATAAGGAATCTAAGGAGTACTCAAGATAATCCAACACTGATGTTTCATCAGCGTTTACGAAGTTATAAACGAGTGCAGTATTATCTTTTCTTTTTGGAAGGAGGCTATCACATGTTACTGTCACGCGTACCATTTTGTGGTCTGAAATTCTGTCTACAACCGATACCTCGTAATCAAAAGAACCCATCGATAGAAAGCAAAGGTCTAAAATGGAATTTCGTGGTCTGCATGTTCCGGTGGGTTCCAGCACTCTCTGATCAAGACCGTGTTTTAAGATTACTTCTAGCATGTAGTCATTTTGTTTGCCGCCATGACCTTTCAACAACTCTTTCTGCCCAGTTAATGTATGGTAAATTAAAATCCTGAAGAATAATTAGTTTAGTACGTTGATTAACATGTTGCGTCAAAAAGTCGTCCATTTTTTCAATAAAACTAATCTCTGAGGATGGCGGTCTATATATTCCACCGACCAAAATGGTACAGTTTTTTAAGAATATTTGGCACATACACTTTCGTGGGATGGAATATGTGTTACAGCCTGATACTTCAGGGACCGCTTGAGGGTCGTGTTCCAATATTACACCTAGTTGGTCAGTCTTGTTCATGACAGTCTGGACATTTAGCGTAACTATGATTACTCTGGGTTCCTCCCGATGTCAATTTCGCCCTGAAGCAAGTTCGGAACTGGGCCGTTGTGGTGCATTTATTGACACCCTTTGTTCTTCTTATGGGTCCCACGTATACGCTGCATCGTTAACGTAACGTTTGTCGTGAACAAGCTTAACCTTTGCTCCCCTTAGTTTTTCCTCGCGGGCCGACTCCCACAGTTTCTTTCTTGTACCGCACATGCTCATAAAAGTTTGTCTTTTATGCGCATGCGCGCAAATTAATAACGAGTTGACGCCAAAACTAACTAAACCATTAGAGGTTCCTGCATTTTCTTTTATATTGCGTAAACATTGGTGATTACTCTTCAAAAGCTTTAAGCAAATTATTGCGTACATTTTTCTTCTTTATTTCAAGTTTTATGTAATAGTCGGGCAACACGGCCCAAAAAGTCGAACTTGGTCGAATTTCTTTAAAAGGTCGAAAGTTCGCCGTGCCTCTCGAATTTCGAGTTTCGACAAAAATTCGCGACACCCCTAGTCGTAGGTACACGTGTCGCTAACCCGCCGAGGTTTCTTCGACTTTTTCAAACTTCTAACGCTAAGTTTAACAAAAGTTTGACCGAAGTTCGACCATTATGCGAATGCGTGAAAATTCAGAACAAGCTGACGCGGCTTATCGGAACAAGAGTGTATATTTAGGGGTGTATTGTTTCCTATAAGAGCTAACTACAACGTCAAGAGCTTTTATGTTCGCTTTTTTATATCGTGCAAAAACACTGGTCATTATTTTTTCTGATTTGTAATAAACTACTATCTACATTTTATATACTGTAAACGACTTATTTTTCGCGGGCTCAATATTTCGCGATTTAGGTCAAAGCTGAAATTTTCGAATAATTCGCGGGTCCTAATTTTCGCGACGCGGTGGGATCTCCCAGTTTGTTTACATTGTACCGGAATCGTTCGCGGGAACTATTTTTGGCGAATTGTAGGCGATTCGCGAAAATTAAGTCGTTTACTGTACATTTTTTTCTCGCAAATTTGAAACGTTTTGTGTTGAAGTCGGACAACAATCTTTGAGAATTAAATCTTTGGATTGAGCTGGCTGGCTCATTATAATCTGGAGGACTTAAAAGTGAAAAAAAAAACACCGACGAGAGAGAGAGACGTACGACTCGCTAACTTTCAGCTCAATTAATCAAGGCAGTCACACCATGCAGCACACATACGTGAACACTGTTGCTTATCTTGTCAACCCCTTGTGATAAAAGTTATGATATAAACACAAACAACTCGTGACAATGCTTAAAACATTTGTATCAGTTCAACAAAGTGTCCAAACAAAAGTTAAAAAATCATCTAAAAAAAACTTTCTTCTCATTTAGTAAAATTGAAGGCAAGCTGACGCAGTTGTCATATGAGGATTTTATAAAATGCACTTGAACTATTTCCCTTTCAGTCTTGTTATTTGCTCTTTTTATGAGTTTGGTTAATTCTAAACGGGGATAACACCCGCACCGCATGCAGTGTACTGCAAGATGTGCGGCTGTTATCCTCGTTTAGAATTAACCAAATTCATTAAAAGAGAAAATAAGAAGACTGAAAGGAAATAGTTCTAACGCACTTTATTAAATCCTCAGGTGACAACTGCGTCAGCTCGCCTACGATTTTTTTTTATATATGATTTTGTACCTTTTCTACTGACACGTTGTTGAACTGATACGACTGCTTGAAGCATTGTCCCGAGTTGTTTGTGTATTTATGATAACTTTTATTACAAGGGCTCGGCAAGATATAGGCAAGAGTATTCACACATGTGTGCTGGTTTGACTGTCTCGATTAAATCAGCTGAAAGTTAGCGCCAGTCCGTGTTATATGTATTTCTTCCTCGTCCGTGTTTTTTTGCGCTTTTAAGTCCTCCAGCTCTTTAGGAAGTCGATCTTGGTCGAAGTTTGTTAAAAGTTTGAAGGGTCACCGAACCGGTCGAACTTCGAGGTTCGCCAAAAGTTCGCGACGTCCCCAGTCGTAGGCGTCTCTTGAAGCCGGCGTATTCTAGACTAACTAAATGGCAGGGCCAGAGTGTAGCTTTTGTGGAACCCGGGAGACGCATGACGGCGCATGCGCGGTGAACCGCCGCCTCATGTCGCGCGCCCGTCGCGTTTCCTGCAAGAGCGACGGTCGCTTCTCCCGCAATACTTGGAGTCCAAAATGTAAGACCGTTGCGATACTCTGCTAGTTACTCTAGCAGCGTCTTAGCAGTCGCAACACCGAACGAAGCGAAGCCACCCAGCGGGAAAGACGTGAAGGAAGGCAGCGGGAAAGCCACCTCCTATCCAAGTGTGCAGCGAACGTAGCGCGGCCTGGGGGCCAACACGTGAAACAGACGAAAATGGATTAAACGCGCGCAGCTGAAATTGTGATTCGCGCTTGGTTTCCTTCATGTTTCCCACGAAGACTTTTGTTTGCCTTTGGGGCGTCCCACCATGACCAAAATGCCGTACGTGTTGTGTAGTTTCTTTTTTCTTATTTTTCTTTTTAGGTTGGGATGGCCAAAGGGGAGAAGACGGCGAAGCAAATATGTGGTTTGACTCTTTGAGTGGTTCGTGGCTCGGGCATGGCTTGCTTGCTGGGCACGCTGCATGTGGCCGCTCTCTTGCTTGCCGCAGAGTGTGGTAAGAGGGCGACTGCTTTCTTTATTGCTTCCCCCTGGGAGTGATTGTTGTTCAGTCGGCGAGGCTTTGTGAGTCGCCAAGGTCGTCGGGGTGGGGCGCCACGACGACCGTGCCGCGTGGTGCTGGGGGTTGCCCGCCGAGTGGGCTTAGGCTTAGCGGGGCTCCAGAAAACCTTCTGCTTCTTTTTCTATTATTCTACGAGCATCCCTGAAGTATTTGCGTGCCTCCTTGTTGTTTTATTTTTATTTTTATCGGTTTTCTGTCGTTTTTTATAACCCGTTTATGGCTTTGACGTCCCTTTCTGTTTTTTTTTTTTCGTTTCACCCTCTTCGCAAGTGCCGTTGGGTCGTCCTCTTCGCGTGATCTGGAAGAACGTTGAAGCGGCCCAACAAGAAAGTCAAAGCCGCCGGGTTTGTTTTTGTATATGTTTGACCTGACAGTTATTTTGTTTGATCCCTGCTTCTGAGGTTCTTGGTGAAGGACAAAGTGGAAAAACTCCGTCCTTTTCATCCACCAGTGCGGCGACTGTGTCTGTGAAGTCGTTGTTGAACGTCGACTCTCTGTGTAACAATATCACAGACCGGATAGTTCACTCCTTAGCAAGAAAATAAAAAGAGCACATCCAATACTAATACAGTGGAGTGCAACACCCTGCTGTGACATTTTTCGCTTTTACTTTATTTATCCTAAATTATTTACTGAGATCCGGAGTCTTGTGACGTTCTTATTACTTCTTTTCTTTTGCTGCTCTTGTGGGACAATCTGAGGTGTAATTGTAAAGCTGAGTCTCGGCTACAGTAACCTTGAAAGGGTTTTTCACACTGCGCTAGCGATCTAGTTTTGTGTGTGTGTTTTTTTCTCCTGTCATACAAAAGATCTTCAAAGCTCAATGCATAAAAATATTTAAAAAAAAGGCGACGATGCAGAAAGATGGGAGTCCATAGTATCCCTTTAGAATGTACGTGTCACTACGTTTAATACAAAAAATAAAATTCCACGTAGATGGAGGGTAAATCGCGCTCCCGCTAGACAACTGAAATCATTAACGTCTAACTGTTCATTAGATAATCACCCTTGCAGTGTGTACGATTGGAACTGGTGGCAACTGTAAACACCCGTTTGTGCTGCTCACGGCTAGCTCCTCCGGTTAGCTCAGCCCTTACAAAAATGATCAATGAGTTTCAATTGAGCTTCTAATGCATTTCTATAGAGTCAATTGAAACTGAATATAAACTTAACGTCTAATGAGTTTGATCATAAGAAACTCAATATCGATTCTATTGAATTTATTCATTAGGAATGAAATTGAGTTTGGTCATAAGAAGCTCAATATTGATTCTTTTGAATTTACTGATTTGGAGTGCAATTGAGTTTGGTCATTAAGAATTCAATATACATTCTTTTGAATTTACTCATTAAGAATGCAATTGAGTTTGCTCCTTATGGACTGAATATCTGTTCATTTCTATTTATTTATTTGTTTATTTCAATACCCTCAGGGCCAACGGCATTACAGAGGGGAGTGGGTCGTATTCAACAAGAAAAATTATACAATGAATAACTTAAAGGCAAAGCACATATTAGTTATGAACAATAGAAATTAGAAACAACAGTTTTAAACAAATCATCCGCCTGGATTATGGCGATGGAGGTGGGAAGGCGGTTCCAATCCAAAGAAGTTTTGGAATGAAAGATTGTTGAAATGTGTTCGTGCTACATAGTGGTACACCTATTTATGAGGATGATCAGGACGGGATGAAACATAGAAAGGTGGTGCCCTTATGAGAATGGATATTGAGTTTCTATTGCAATGTCATTGACAAAACACAATGAACTCACATGACTTTCTTTTGATTTTCTGATGAACTTCCTTATGCGTTCCTAGTGTGTTTCAAAAACATATTGGCCACCGTGCTTCAAATTTTTTGTGTCGTCTGAATTTTTATTGAGTTCCTGATGCGTAGATTTCCTGACGAGTTTGTGATGCGTTTTCGAGCAGGCTCACAGGGCTGCACTGCACACCTTTACAAAAATGATCAATGAGTTTCAATTGAGTTGCTGATGTATTCTTATAGAATACATTAGAAACTCAATTGAAACTCATGTACTTTTGTAAGGGCAGGCTCGTAACTGTAGGAGCTTGCTGAAGGTACAGCCCGCAATATATGCGGCGGCTTATTTACATGTATATTGTTGAGACAACCATGCAATATAGTTTGCAAGAAACACAATAAATGCACCATATTCAACAAATGCATTTTTATCCTATTTCCTGCAGCCTATATGTAGTTATCTGAACACACACACACACACAGAGCTTTACACTGCCTGCTGACAGCATTCACATACATGCACATAAGCAGACTTATACATCCTACTGTACGTGCAGTAAGCTCCAAGCTTCATACATGTACACCTACTATAGCTGAGTGTATACTGCTTGTATGTGAAACAAATAGTAATCAGCTTGCATTCAATTATAATGCTGAAGTACCAGGAAACAGCTGTGGAGTAACTATTTGCTCCATTTAAATTTGCATTCTAAAGTAAAGGTGCTTAGACAAGAATACTCAAACACATGTAAAACTGCTTTATTATGTTCATGACCAAAAGTATGAGAGTTGGCATAAACACATAAAAACTGTATTTGTATCAAAAGTTGCTGCTGGAGCGATATAATAAAAGAAATGTATACACAAATAGAATATTAATTACGATATCAAGAAAAAAACACACATGATGTGGGCATACGCCCAATTGACAAA
The DNA here is from genome assembly GCA_037355805.1 of Ixodes ricinus. NCBI lineage: Eukaryota > Metazoa > Arthropoda > Arachnida > Ixodida > Ixodidae > Ixodes > Ixodes ricinus. The sequence continues at coordinate 29,207 of JAZHYW010022484.1, forward strand.
TTAAGGCTGCAGCTCCATGGTGTCCATGACAGATAGTCGATTTTCACGTTTTTGGAAGACTATTATGGTGCCTCTAAGATCTCTCAAAATAGGTGTTATACTTATATCGCCTTGCAGGATAGTATTTTCTTCCTTCTGATGTAAAATATGTTTCTCTAGTCTGAAAATCCGACTTTGAGCACTGTAAATATGGGAAGCAAGGGCATTTTTGGCAAAACATGATTTAATAGTACAAATGGGCAGTGTCTACAATTGAGCACTCTGATTAGAAGAGTGTGTCCTTTTGTGTATAAGTGCCCTCTTTTCTATATACTTTATATATGTTGACAGATATTTACAAAAACTGACTTCACGTCATGTCGTCCAAAGTCACTTTTTGTAAGGCAAATATCTGTCAAAATATATAAAGAATAGAAAAAGGGGTCCTTGTACACAAAGGACGCACGCTTATTTCGCAATAATATAAAATTTGAAAGAAGATGCTCAGTACTAGACCCTGCCCGTTTGTACTACTAAACCATGTTGTGCCGAAAATGCCCATGCTTCCGATATTTGCAGCGAGTTGGATTATCAGACTCGAAAAACATATTTTACATAAGAAGGAAGATAATATCCTACAAGGTGATATATAAAACCTATTTTGAAAGAGCTTAGACACACCACACCAGTTTTGCAGAAACGTGCGAAAATCGACAGTGTCACGACCGCCGTGGGACCGCAGTTTTAAGAGAGCTCAGCATTGTATCTTTTTCCCGTGTTATTTTTCTCTGGTGAAAAATTTTCTATTTGTGAACACACCTGTTTTAGCAAATTACTTGATCTCCCGTGCGAGCATCAAGGAGAGGCTGTTCTGTTCTTCAGCTGCAATACGGTAGTATCTAACTTGCTGCTTGTGTAGCCTAAAAAAGCCAATGCTTGTATCAAGGTCTGGCCACACTGTCCACATAGTCGAACCGGTCGAGTCTGGTTAAAAGTTCGAACGAACCCCGAAAGTTGGACCTAAAAATCCGGCTCGACAAAAGTTCGGACAACCCTACTGCTTGCACACTGGGCTGCTTGGCGGGAAAAAGAAGAAGGCAGGCGCAGTAGACGGTGATGTGATCCGCCACTGCTTTGTGTGTCTTCTAGCTCTATAGTTCACTCTGCTACGAAGGAACCGGCATGAGACCGAAAAGGAGATAAAATCAGTCTTTAGCGGGTTTCACATGCAGCGATTTTGGCCCTAGAGCGGCGCGATTTCTGCCGTCGCGGCGCTCGTGCCGCTCAAGAGACTTCTTTCACAAAGCCCTGCATGCAACACGGCGCGCGTTGCACTCTGGGAACTAGTTGGCCAGGGAGGAGAGTGGCATGGTTTCGGTTTCGATCGACACGTCGAAGCGTGGACTTTTAACGGCCGTTATCTCATGTTTTCTGGTCCCGAGGGCGTCGTTTGTGGTCTCTAAACTAACCCAAATGGCAAGACCTCGAAGCTTTAGCACAAGCCCGAGACGTATAGCTTGTCATTAACACATGCTTGTTGTATTTTTGTACTTGAGCCTTTCTGTCAGCGTTTCGAGGTATGTGGACGAGCCAGTGCAGGGAATCTCAACGTTGCGAAGCTCGGGGATCTTGCTTGTGCACGAATCAACAAGCTGCAGCAACCAATAAGTATGCATACATCGAGCTCGCGCCTTTACATTAGTGTTGTTGATCAGGAAGTTTGTTTGTTGTGCGTCCATAGACGAAATATTACTTTTTGCAATTACTGTTTTTCTTAATACGCCTGAGTACGCGGGGTAAAACTCGGAGGCGCCATTGAAAAGCTCAATTTTAACACACTTCTTATCTCTTATCTGTACTGACCCGCAGCACTGCACGAAGTGAAGTCCCCTCACGCTTGCATTCCACTAATATTCAACATCGCGTATGCGCATAAAGTTATCCTGCAATCATATAGGCTCATTCACACATACAAAACGTTTTAAAAAAGCAGAAGTCGAGCGCTTGTGTGAAGAATGTCGCACCGTTCGCCGGAAGTGCGCCGGACCGGCATGAACCACTACGCGGTGCGCCAAACGAACAAATTATTCAAAGCGCATTTGACGGTCGCTAATGACCATAATATTTGTTATGTGTTTGCTTTCTTTCTGCCTGAGTATGCCGAGATAATTTCAGACACACCGTTCAGGCACAGATCTTGGGCGTCAGTAAAAGGTCGTCCAAAAAGGCTTAGCGATGAGTAGGGGACGCTTGTTAGGGCCTCCGTCGCAGCTAGCCGATCTCAGCGTTTGCGAAAACTTAATCTTTTATCAGCATAAAATTTGAGTGGAAGATATATGATGACACGAGGAAGACATTATAGTAACTTTTGTGGAGTAGTGAGGTCGAATTTATTGCGTTTCCTTAAAAGTTCATGCGTCAACGCTGGGCTTAAATTTGATACTCCTGTGAGGATGCGGCTTGCTTTTCGCCCGATGAAGTAACACGGAGCGGACGTATGGCAAACAAAATACATGTAAGGCTCAAGGTGACCAAATTTCAGTTGTAGTTCACTGGTACTAGACGGAATTATTGAAATTGAACTCAAAGATGCACTCGTGGGGTGAGGTGACTCTTACTACGTTTGCATACTCACTCATGATATCCGGTGTTTCGGGAACCAAGGAAACTGCCCCGGTCTTCGTTTTGTATCGCTCGAGAATGAGTGTATTGTATACGTTCGTAAAAAGTCAGATAATCGAAAATGCAAGCAGCCCGTTCGGTCGCGGCGTGATAGAATGAGATGAAGCTGCTCAGTCGAAACCGAAACTGAGTGGCCAACTAGTTCCCAGGGTGCACTGCGTGGTGTTTCGCCGCATTGGGGCGCGTCGGTTTTGGAAGAAGTCCATTGCTGGTGCTGGCCGGAGCGCCGCGACGGCAGAGATAGCGCCGCTCTAGGGCCAAAACCGCTGCATCTGAACCAGGCTTTTGAAATAAGACATGTGACGTACCAGTTCGCTCGTTGCATCGCCTGAAGAAAAAAGCGCTGCCATTCATCATTGATGACACCCAGTCTACATCACGGCAGAACTTGATCGACGGACTGGACGCGACGAGCGTCCGCGCTGTGGTGGAGTCAACCATGGTGTCTATAAAGAAGTGCCTCGCTCTAATATTGATGGGCTATTAAATAAAACTTTCAGCCTTTTCACTCTGGTGGAGAAGGAAGAGCGAGTGGATCGGTAGCTTCTGTTCTCGGCGGTGGCTTTCCAGGCGAGCGATCTGCTCTTTTTTTTGCAAGGGAATCTGAAGCACTCGACGCAGTGGAACTTGAGGCGATAGCGGCCTCGCGGCGGTTGCGGAACCATTCGCGCTGCTACGCACATCGCCTCTCGTTCTGTTCCCGCTCTTCTTCCTTCGAAGAAATGTTGCCGCCATCTACGAGCGACGGCAGCAACCAGTTGTCTGGTTGCCGAGGCTGGAAAGGTTGCCGCGATGTATGAGCGACGGCGGCAAGTAGACAACCGGCAAACACAGCACTCTGGACAGCTACCGCCATCTATGAGCGACGGCGGCAACCAGAGTGTTGTGTCGACCACGGTGTCGACATTTGTTTGGTACCGGACACGATCCTGGGGAAACTAGCACTTAACAGCTCCGCTGTAAAAAGCGCTCCCTGCGTCTAGAAAAAGTGTGGCGCGTCTATGGATGCGATTCCCAGTTAAGGAGTTAACAGGAATGTAGGAAGTAGTGGACCCTAACGCACAGTATACATTTTGGCTTTATTCTCATTTTAAGTTTTGTACATCATAAGTGTTTATCAAAATGACTTCAACTCTTGAAGAGTGCCAATATTGAAACTAAAACTAAGATTTGTGACTTCAGTTCTACGCAACCGGCATCTTATAAATGTTGACATTATGCAAACATGTTTTATTTTAGCAGTTAAATGTTGCTTTTGTTTATTCGGGTATTCAGAAGTATTGGATCTTACAATTTGATTGCGACTTGAATGTTTGTTTCCTGTATCTTTTTCTGGATGATGTGTATGTGACGTGTGTTGTGTTTGACAATCTAATATTTTGCTACGTTCTTAATTTAAAGATATTCGAGTCTGTCTCTTCACATTACCTTCTTTCAGACCGATCCAATGGTACCAGATCGTATAAAAAATCATTGCATCTTAATAAATATTATCAAAAGCATAACTGTTTCTTTGTGCAGTCATGTACTCTTTATTAGCTGTAGTCAAGCTGAATAGAAAAAAAACAGCTAGTCTTGTTTGATTGGTAAATCAAGCACAGGGGATATATTGTAGCTTTAGGACATCTATATATTACATTCATATATTCCGTTATATAGGTCCCTCACTGATTTTCAAGTCTTTGTGACTCTACTATAAGCTGTTTGTTTGGGTTCTATTTTGTAATTTTTGTTGCATGTGTACCAATGGCAGTAAAAAATGAACGGTGAGTTATAAAACCATCAATGTTTGCCTAACGCGTTTTACGCATGAAAAGGTCTAGTTGAAAGCTATGTAGTTTTTTAAATAGAAAACTTTGTGTGTAATCTTACTTGAGTTCTTGTTGTGTAACAACTGTGAAAACTCATTACATGTTGCGTTTCTTCTGAATTTCTGTGGACTCATTAGGAGCACATCAGGATCACATCAGAAACTCAATATCCATTTTCATAAGGGAAGGGGAAAGTAGCAGCAGGAAAAATATACAAAAGAAGCGCCCAGTCATAGTACCGTATCTGCATAAATGGTCTCACAATTTAAAGCAGATCGCCAAGAGGTATGATGTCCCCGTGGTGTATTCGGCCCCCCTAAGGTTATCCAAGATCTGCGCCAAGTGGAATCCGTCCTTGACAACCGTTTACGAGCCGTGTACCACAAGAGGCACAAGAACAAGTTCGTTACCTGCACGGACGGTGTGGTCTACAAGATCCCTCTGACCTGTGGTAGATGCTATATCGGACAGACTGAACGATGTGTCAACGATTGCCTTAGAGAACATTTCTATTCACTTCAAGCCACGGTAGGCGGACACTTGCCTACACACTGTCGCTCCTGCCAGTGCACACTTACCTTTGCTGAAACAACTGTTCTTGGGAGATTTCAAGACCGGACTACTCGAGAGATCTACGAGGCGTTTGAAATTCAAAAACTGGGACAGCAATGCGTCAGCCATAGAGTTATTACAATAAACGCTAGAGGCTCAGCTGGCGCTAGTGTCTGCAGGACTTCCGGTTGCAAATTGAAGCAGACAGCATGCAGTCTACATTTCCAGCCTCCTGTGTATTCCTATGGGAAAACGCGCGTGAATTTTGTCTCTTCGCCGGAAAATAACATGAATAACTTTTGTCATATCGGTTGTAACGGATAGTATGTACCTTTATTGGTATTGTGAAAGTGTAATTGCTTTAGTTACAGCATTTTTCTTTACCACTGAGCGATGTTAAACTTCGCTCTATTTCAGGCCCAAACCCCTGTTTCAAGGAAGGTATGTGAAAACGAGCGACGGTTCTAAGCAAACTAACGATCGAAAGGAATGTAGTGTGTGTTCAGGTTCGCTAGCATTTCGGTGGTGCTTATATATTGCTAATATGCCCGTCCTGTCATTGGATGAAAATGACTCCGTCGTGCATCTTTACGATCGGTTAAAGAAACATTCGAACGCAAAAAATAAAGCACGTGAGCTACGAAAGGTATGTCTTTTTATTATTTCCCATGTCGGGCAGTTTTTATCGGACACCTGCTCTCTGGCTCCCCTTATTTGCAAAGATTTGGAGCGTGCGGGTGATGATTTGAACCATTTGAACCCAGAACAAGCATCTTCGCAGTACTTATTTATTGCAAATCTGACTATATTACGTGACTTTCAATTTATTTTGATCGTCTGCAAGCACAAGGAGTTACTTATCCAGTGTTACTGCGTAGTTCTTGCCGTCTCTCTCGGTTTTCCACATGTCCTTCGTTCGTTTGGCACGTATATCCCCCATGTTGGAAAGCGTCGACGCCGTGTTCGCGCTAACAGTGTCCGACAGTGCACAAAAATACACGTACGAAGCCGTTTTAGCACCGTTTTTAATGCGATGAATTTGAAAGAAAAACGCCGTAACTGACCATTTATTTCGTCTGCGTGACTGAGAAATGTTCCAATGTGCCTAGTACGTACAAATTATTCGTGATATTTGCTCTTATAATCGAGCGCAGAGAGAAAATGCACTCGCTTTTCCCATAGGAATACATTACCGGAAGTCAAATTTAGACTGCTTGCTGTCTGCTTCAAAATGCAACAGCACACTAGCGCCAGCTGAGCCTCTAGCGTTTATTGCTAATAACTCTATGGCGTGCGCCAACCGTCCCTGTCACTGAGTGCTAAGAGGTGTCTTTTTGGCCAACGCCTATGCGCAGTAACTTTGGCCGGTCAAGAGTGAAGTACCGTTTTCTAATTTCTCCATTTATTTCTTCTTTTTACCTTTTTTATTTTCTTTCCTTCTTTTTCTTAAATCTATAGATCTAGTCTGTACATATTTTCTTCCTGTCTTCTTCTTCCTTTTCTTCGTTTCTTTGATCTTACGCATATTTTCTTCCTCTTCTTCTTCTCCGTTTCTTTGTTTCTTTTATCCTGTCTTCACTTCACGTGGGGTTCAATTTTCGTGGCTTTTTTTTCCTCCTTTTCTCTTTCCGTCTAAATAAATCAGTTGGGTGTCAGCGCTCTTTCGTTCTACTGTCCTTTTCTCTTCCGCCGACGTTTTGTGCGCTGTTTAATATTAGTCGCAAGTTTACCTTGATCGGCCTGACGTATATTCAGCATGAATAGCACTGTAACCAGCTTGGTGGCTCAGACATTCCCACTTTATCACGGATATAGTTATAAATATTCGCATATAATTTCAAACACTGACTTTGCTTTTCACACATTTCGTAAAAAAAATGCAGTAGTAGCGATTACAAGTTTTCATCCTGCTTCTGTGGAAAAAGTTCAGCTAGAGCTCATAGAACTTGTAATTTTAAAAGGAAAACAAGTTTATTGGTTAAATCAATAAAGAAGCACAAGCATCGAGGGTATTGTTTTAATTATTAAAATGCTTTAGCTTGAGCCAAATGCCAGAATAGATCACAAAAGTATATCTAGTCATAAAATACACGCCATCAAAAGATAATCTCGTATGTGGCATGGGTCAAAAGTCCAGCGTGGAAGGTACGCTTTGCAGCGCTGTGACTTTAAGGAAACAAAATGGTGAAGCATGTTTTCACAAATCAACTCAAGAGCATTTGGAGCGGGGGAGGGGGGAGGCATCACTGTAAATTTCAAGAGAATTTAAGATTTTTTTAATTGCTTTCTTGAAATTTGTTAACGTTGTAATTTAGAATAAGTTTGGAGTGACATAAAAATTTCAATCATCGCAATAAAGCAATGATTTATATATCATTCGAAAGAACGTTGTAATAGAAATATAAGACAAGAATATTAAAGCTGTAGCTGTTCTATTTTTCCCACTTGAAGGCGAATAAAAATATTCCCACTTGAGGCGATATTCCACTTGAAGGCGAATAAAATATAAACATTTGCATATAATTTGAACCATGTTTCTTACTTTTCTACTACTTTCCGTAAAATATGGTAGTAGTAGCGACTAGAAGTGCAAACACTTTAACTATGGCTCTTAGAACTTGCAACTTCAAAGGGCAACACATGCTTATTGGTTAAATAAATATGAAAGACGACCAATGCGGGCATTGTTTTAGTTAGTTAAATACTCGAGTTTAAGCCCAAAACGCGAATACAATTAAAATATATATAGTCATAAAATACACGCAAGCAAAAAATATTATCGTCTCTGGCATTAAGCAAAAATGTCGGCGTGAAAGGTACTTGTTAACACTGGAGGTTCAGGCGAGTTGGTTGCTCATGATGTACGGGGGAACAGCGCACCAAGAAAACAGTCACTCGAGTCAACATACACACAAAAGAAGGACACTTACGCAGCGCTGACTGACAACTCTCTGTATATTTACACTTTCTCCTCTTCTTCTATTTGAACTGTAGGCAAGGGCCAGGGAGAATGACTGGTCTTTTTTCTTTTCTTTCGATACGAAGCTAAATTTAAAGCGAACTAAATTGAAATTAAAATTAATGTAATGCTAGGTAGTCTAATTCTTTTTGTGACAAGGTTAAAGACGGAGTACTAACACATCTGCCGTTATGTTTTGCAATGTTCTCTGCCTCGATAATTTCTCTTGTGAGCTGGTTGTGGTGCTTGCCAAGCACGGCGCAGTTACTCAGCATCACTGAGCAGCCACAGTCTCGACAGTGAATGCCTAAATGACCGGAGTTTTTGTTGGTGAATGTGTTGTTATGCTCACGAAGGCGATCGTTGAGACACCTTCCGGTCTGGCCTATGTAAAGTTTTCCGCAAGAGACCGTCTCCTAAAGTACATAGAGGACAGCATAGACACCTACGGTGCTATCGCCTTCCAAATGCGTCAGGCTTATCCCAAAGTAAGTTTCTGACCTTGATTAACATCTACCTCAAGTCGACCTTTGCTACTTGGGATGGCCAACCCTACCTACAGAAGAGAGGTGTCTGCATCGGGTCCTGCATTGCCCCTGTCCTCAGCGATCTCTATCTAGCGCACCACGACAGGAAGTTAAAAGAATCATTAGACACCTCCAAAGTATTACGAGTGTTCCGGTACGTAGACGATTATTTAATTGTTCTACATTCCGACGATCGCAACTTCACCAGCATGGTTGCCGACGTCCTCGACAGGTTTAAAGTCGGCATGAGTCCTTTGGAAATCACTCATGAACTTCCAATCGAGCGCTCTTTAAGATTCCTGGATCTTCGACTCTTCATGCTACCCCATCATTTATGCTGGTCGTATGAGCCCAGGGGAAAAAAACCGCTATTACCATTCAACTCGGCCCATTCAAAACTTGTAAAAAGAAGCATCGTACGGTTATGCCTAAAAAACTCACTCGTAAAATCCTGCTCGCATTCCATTCCAACGAGCTTTGACGGGCAAGTCTCAAGACTAAAGCGCGCAGGATACCCAATCTCGTTATTAACATCAGTGGCCGAAAAGCTTACCAACGAAATCAGGCAAGACGTATGCACTCAACAAAAACAAAAAGACAAAACAAAGAAACCCATCATTGTGCCATATATTCATAATTTTTCTCACGGACTGAAGAAAATAGCTAACCGAGTAAATTTGGAAGTCATCTTTTCAGCTCCTAACAAACTTCGCAGCATGTGCAAGAAAGTAAATGCTCCACCAATTACAACTGTCGGCTGCAAAAAGAAGCATAAGAACACCTTTGTCCCTTGTACAGAGAAGGTGGTATACTCCTTTCCCCTCTCTTGCGGAAAACTTTACATAGGCCAGACCGGAAGGTGTCTCAACGATCGCCTTCGTGAGCATAACAACACATTCACCAACAAAAACTCCGGTCATTTAGGCATTCACTGTCGAGACTGTGGCTGCTCAGTGATGCTGAGTAACTGCGCCGTGCTTGGCAAGCACCACAACCAGCTCACAAGAGAAATTATCGAGGCAGAGAACATTGCAAAACATAACGGCAGATGTGTTAGTACTCCGTCTTTAACCTTGTCACAAAAAGAATTAGACTACCTAGCATTACATTAATTTTATTTTCAATTTAGTTCGCTTTAAATTTAGCTTCGTATCGAAAGAAAAGAAAAAGACCAGTCATTCTCCCTGGCCCTTGCCTACAGTTCCAGCAATACGTAATCAGAACCGCCACAAGAAG
>JAZHYW010022485.1:0-18029 GCA_037355805.1 Ixodes ricinus
GTTTTGGCCCATAACTCGGTGCTACCTGGGGTGTGATGTTTTTTTGTACAACCTAAGGTTTTATCGGAGGATGGATTGACTTTTTTATATAAACTAGAGAGCTTGAATGGAGCAGAGAATACTACGTTGACGTTTCCGTGGTTGACTATCTTTTAAAGATCATGAGAAATGTGGTAAATATAAAGCACAACCGCTGGCCTTTGGTGTCGGTCCCTTTTCTCGCATTGGGTTAGATCGGGAATTTTAATTTTCTGAAGGAGGTTTTCTGCGACAGATACTATTAAGTGAATAGGGTACCCCCGGGACAGTAGCCTAGCTATCTGCGCGTCAAAGCTAGTTTTCACAGCATGCAGGCATGACTTTTTGATAGTAAATTGTAAGGCATAGGTTAACTACGTCTCTCTTAACTAATTGTGGAGTGGGCCGATTGATAATGGAAAAGTGGCTTTTTCTCCCTCGGAGCCTAGGACCAACAAGTGTGATGAGCAACAATAAAACTGTCTGAGGTCTAAACACCTTAGCGGCTCTTCAACCGGAAGTTCATGGGTAATGTGCAAAAGATCGAAACAGTTCTAAAAATCGAGAGGACATTAGATACTGTACTTTAAATGTCGTTTCAATATCCTCTGCTCCATACCGCCGCGCGCGCAGCTGGCCAAGTGGGCAGCGTGCGCGTGGCCCAAGGGTTATCGTACCTGCCTCCCACGCGAAAAGCGAAGGTTCGATTCCAGTTAGCGACGTGTGTTTTGTTTAGCCATGCATTTTAGTGTTCTGGCAAATTCGAGAATCCTGGTGCTTGTTCCAGGTGCGAATGTTCTACGCGTCGAACTTTCTGCGCCGATTATTCCAGAAGCTCACGCGTGTACATAAGGGGCTTCGCGAGCGAGCCAGAGTCAGTTTTCGCCTCAGCGTTCGATTCTGCTGCTTCGCCGCCTTCGACGCCCGCGACGCTCTGTTGCTATCTTTTGTTTCCTTTTATTTTTGGGCACAAGTTCGCCCAATTAAACGTTCAGTTTACTCAGTCATTCGCTGCCTCATCACTTGTCATTCGTGGGAATACAAGCTAATCGTACCTGCGTGCGGTCATGTATCACTAGTGCGTGGCGTACGTTAAAGACCCCAGGCTATCGGTTGTACTAAATTGCTCATCTACAGATGGGAGACTCGTCGCCCGTTGAGGAAGACCAAGTTCTAGGCTGTGCAAACATACACACAACCCAATTTTCCATACAAGCTCTCTAGTTTATATAAAAAAGTCGATTCATCCTGCGATAGAACTTTAGGTTATATAAAAAAGCATCACACCCGTTTTGTTCCGTGCTCTGAAGGGGTGGTTTATGCAATTCCCTCCCAAGCGGTAAACACTGTGTCGGACAAACCGGGATGTGTCTGAATGACCAGTTATCAGAACATCACTACGCGTACAACATAAACAGTGTAATTTCAGGTAACCTAGGCGTTAATTGCCGGGACTGCGGGTGCTCAGCGGACTTAAGTATCTGCGCTGTTATTGCCAGAAGTGGTAATCAGATGACGCGAGAAATTATCGAAGCTGAAAAAATAGCCAGTTTGGAGAAGCAATGCGTCAATGTCCCATCCTTAGCTTTATCAAAGAAAGAATTGCCATATCTCAAGGTAGCATCAAATCACGAAAAGTGATGAGCATTTTTTCGATTAATTGTTTATTATTTGCGTTTTTTATTTTTTTTTATTTTCATTTTATTAAACAAATTAAAGTTTAATTTTTAATTTACTTGTAATTTCTTTAATTTATTCTTATTTTTATTTTTAGTTGACATTTTTTTATTTGATAATGTTCATTAGCTATTTTGTTTCTGGTGTTTAAACATTTAAAATGTTCTCTTTAATGGCGAAGGAAAAGTATATGACGATTTGAGGAAGAAGAAATATATCACTGGGTTGTTAGTCAGCGCTGTGAGTCTCTTTCCTTCTTGTGTGTCTGTGAGTGTGACTGTATATCCGCGCTGTTCCATCTAAGCGCGAATCGCCAACTAGCCCAAGCGTCCACATTATCAAGCGTTGATGAATCAAACCTCTTTCAGTTACATCAATAAAAAGGGAGAAAGACCGTCTTTGGAGAGCTATATAAAGTGTCATGATTATAATGCAATTAAATGCAAAAGCTGCAAGCGAGCTGGACAAGAATGACGAAAATAATCCCTGGAGAAGGGGAACAAGAGGGACAAAGGACAAACACTTTGTACCTCTTGTTCCCCTTTTCCAGGGATTATTTTCGTCGTATATAAAGTGCCTGATATTTGCCAAATAAAAAGAAAAGCTAGGTTTCTTTCGAGATTGCACACTATAAAAAGAAAATATAGAGGAAGTTTACAAAATATCGTTTATCTTTCTTGTTCCCGCTCCGCGCTTTATCCATTCTTGTTTGCACAGTGGTAAGGCTTCGGAAGCTCGGCATCGATTTAATTTATCCTCTTTTTGAGATACCTACGTTGATTTGAGTTTTAGCAGAAACCATCGACAAGTTTAGGGGAGTGAACGGGACAAAATGGCCAGACATTTTGAGACAATAATATTTTGATTTCGAGCTTCGGGCTACCTTCAGACGTCATGGAAATAAAATGTTTAGCTTTTAATGATATGTCGGCTGGTACTGCGAAATTGAGAACTATGTGTGTTTAATTAGTAAAAAATCGTTGAAAATATCTACAAGAAACGTTCTCAAAGCATGGGAAATATAAAAAAAGATGTTTCGTAGCTTTGAAAGAAGCTTGGATTCTCATTTCCGTCAAGCATTTTGAGTGAAGGGGGATAGGTGCCGAATGTGTTAACGTACTGCAGCTTGGAGGTGGAGCAGAGAAAGCTCCACGTTTTTCAAACCTGTTTTATTCCTGTACCCATGCCGATTTCGCTTCGTTATTTATTTAGCCGTGCACCTGTTTCACAAAGTGGCATTATTCTCCAGGCGCATAATGGTCTCAGGATGCTAAATATACTGCCCTTAATGGTGACACTGACGCCGAGATGGTAACGTTAAAAAGAAACCCACCGCGTTTTCAGCATGAAAACATTTTATTACTCAGACTGATTCTTAAATAATTGGTGTGCAGTCCCCGCTGTAATGTGCGACTTACTGAGTCTTTCTGTCTTAATAGACTCAAGAGAGAAAAACATAAGCAGTATTGTAATGGTTATGAACTAAAACAAAATTAAAATAAGCATAAATAACTAGTCCTCTCTACAGCAGCGCGTCAAAGCCAGAGTCACAGGCGTGCCGTTTTGAAGAATGCCAAAGCAAGCCTCGAAGGAAAAAAATAATGATTTAACTCATCAGCAATGTTGCTCTAGCGAAGGCCTTAAGACCATTCCTTGAGCGTAAAATACATATGAAAGCTAAAAGGCCATTCGTAGTAAAATAAAACATACTCTTCTGAGAACATGTATGATAACGAGTTTAGAAAAATTTTGTGCAAAAGAAAATAAACAAAGTGTGACTCGAAGCAGTTTTTCGAAGGAATAATATTATTACGACGTCGGAAAAGAACAAAGGATTATCAAACACGTGAATAACCTTTCCCATTAGATAATGCGTCATGCGGCATTTTGATGTCCTAAAATGTATTCCGGTACTGAAATTGTATAAGGGGACAAAGCAAATTCAACTTTGATGGGAACATTTCTATTTCCTGCGCAAGTGATGGGACAGTCGATTCTTTTCCACAATAATGATTTTGCCTCTATCGCTTTTCTACCAAATTGTCGTGTAGTTCCTATATGATACTTTTGCATAGTTTCTTAATTCGAATAATAAATTGATTCTTAAATCACTTGAACATGTTATAGGATGGTGCTCTAAAAAAACTAAGAGGGGCGTACCAAGCAGAGCAACCAAAATATACCATTCAGGAAGAATATAAATATATAATAAACACGAAAAATCATCCAGAATCGAGAGCGCTGAATTTCGGTGAAGGATACAGAGGTATAAACATATTTTAATCATATGGGTACAGTTCATATAATGGGCATTCTCCTAACATACGTATATTATTAGTGTATTATTCTAAGTTATTTAGACTGGTTCTCATAGATACATTGTTTTCAAACAGGGGAATAACAATGCTTAGGTTGCATATGAAATCTTTAAATTTGTATTTCCTAATATATATAGCTAAACTTTTACATGAAGCCGGGTTTTTTTTGTGTCAAATTTACACTCGTTTTGGACGAAGTGATTGTCGTGTATATCCTTGAGACTGGTAATTAAAAAGCTCTACTCAAGGTGAATACTTTTATACCATAGGGCGAAATAGAGAAATAAATCGATGGAAGAAAGTGGCTCTTTCTGTTTATTGATTTACGAACAATGCCTTCGCCAGATACAGTAGGCAAATTGTGTGACAAATCTACAGACGGCGGTGCCTTAGGTTGTTCGAAAAAACGCGCAATGAGGAATGCAACGCGAGGTTTTTTTATTTTTGTTCCGCAGTTGTGTTCTTAACCGTACACAAAAACACCATTCATAAAACGGGTTCTCGTAATAATAAAAAAATAACAAAAAGATACAGTGCGAATAATAAGCCTTCATTTTATTTCCTTATAAATCATAGATATCACTCTATCACTGCTTTTATTACAGTAAATACAAAAAAGTCATTGTAACATATAATCCACATGAAGGATAGAATATGGCCAGGCTATTCGGTCCTCGGGACACAAATGAATTCCTCACAAAGAATGGCAAGGCATCAGTGTAAACACAAAATGGCTGGCTAAAAGCAAAAGAACGAAAATGGAGAAATGCCACGCTTTCGTTTCAGCATGCGATGATAACCTCTTGAACACCATGAGTGGTAATTAATTACAATTAATCATAGTTAATCATGGAATGAGCAGCAACGAACGCCTAAACAAACACGCAAGCTCGAATACACAAACTCGCACAAACACAAAATCACATACACACTGACACACACGCACGCACGTACACGCACACGCACACGCACACACAGACAGACAGACACACACACACACATGAATGCTCACGTGCGCTTACACTAAAAACACAAACTGGTTACGCTGATTGTAAGACAGAGGCGTTATCACTGAGCTGAGCCACAACATTTTTTAATAATTGCTATTGGTATGACAATTTACGCATGTAAAATGCTAAAATCCGCCACCATAACTGGTTGACATTAAAAGTTAAGACACTTCAAAGTTGTCCAAGACTGGCAGCCACTCGAGTTCATGAAAGTGCTTCCATACGCCTCTTTCAAGAAGCGCACAATTTGAACGAAATACCTTTTAACTGACTGCGCTTCAATATAGGCATATCGCACCTTCTTTTGACACCGCCATATTGTCACGAATGAAAGTGTGAGGCAAGAAAACGGAATGAACTAAAGATTTAATGGCGGCTAACTTGTGCCAGAAACGAAAAAGAACAGACGTCAAGAAAGCAGCAAGGAGCGTCGACGGCGGCAGCAGCAAGCGACGGTGAGTCGGCGTAACAGCTTGCTATCACGAGAGAGAATCAGTGAATGAATCGGCAACGCGGCGCGCTGGCTCTATCTAATATGCTTGTCATCTCGAACGTTTGACCTAGAATGATCGGAAACGAGCTTTGGCGAGACTGACTACACAAGGTCATTCCAGCCTCCTTATCTTTAACGCTCAGAATGAAAGTTTTGACCCAGATATAGTATTACGGACGACTCACGCAATTAACCTTTATTCTGGGCAATGGAGGCGTCGATATTAACGAAATATGAATGAAGAAACTCATCATGTACGCGATGGTTCCGTTTCATTTGTCTGCTGCCATAGAATGTAAAATATCAAAATTCTCCGAAATTGTAGGATTCTGGAAGCCTACTTCGTTTGAATATTTTTTTCGGTAGTGTTGCACCAAACGGATTTCGTGCATTACACTTCTTTTTTTTTTATAAAGCACTCCCTTTAAATTGAACATAGTTTTGATTTTTTCTGCAACAACATCGCTGCCTTCGGAAGAAATACCTAGCGGAGAATTGGTCCCTGAGGCAAGTGTAGCATATCCTTTGGGATTTGGTTTCCACCGTCGAAAACACTCGTAGGTGAATGCCGTGCGTGCCTTCGGGAAATTCTCTCCTTCCTCTTGCACTCGTGTGTTGCGACAAAGCCGTCGTGCCTTTTCCGAATTTGATGAAGAATGTTTGACTTTTGCTCTCTTATCAGACAGGCATCACCCTTAAGCTCTTTGCTGTTTTGACGCCGTGGGTTGGACGGGGATATGCTTGTCCTCGGAGCTTGGAGCACGGGCGGCATAAAGTTGTGAAACCGGGCTACGGGGAAGACATGCAAATTGGCCCGCATGCGCGCCATTCTCTAAAAAGATGGTATTTCTTTCCCACTGTTCTACGCTATTTTACATTGAGGGTGTGGTTCAAGAATAAAGGTATTAACTTTGATCTTTCATGGGCGACTTCTTGGTTTGCCCACTGGTGAACTTTGTTTTGCTCTTTTATTTGAAAGTATTTCAATAAGAGCTTTGTGCCAAGTTTATATGTTTTCGAAAAGCACAAAAAATATACCAGGGTGAGAATGATGCTTCCCAGGACCCAGCACTGCACAAAAATATGTTTTTACTGTTTAATAGAGAAATTGCAGGAGCTCAAGTTGACTTTTTTCCAACTCAATGTACTCTCTTTTTTATTAAAGCCACATAGAAACGAAGATATTTCTTTCTTTCACGAACTGAAGTTCTGAAAGTTTGCATGTGTTTGCATGTGCTGAAAGCTTGCAGGTTCTTCCAAAATATCAATATTAATTCGATTGCTCAGGTACCAGAAGCCGTCCTCACAAGCACAAAGGCCTGCAAACGCTGTGCGCGGGAATGTTTCGGAAAAAGTAAAGTCTTTTCTGGCGCCGGCAGATGTAAGCAGTATATATTTTTTTTTATATGACTTCCGCTAAATAAGGGAACAGTAAAGTGGCGGGAATCCGCCTTCCCCTGAGCCCGGTACAGATCAAGCGTGGATGGGAAGTATATATCCCACAGCCAATAAAAGGTTTAAACTAACTAAGCGAGCCTAGGAGTGTTTAATTTGTGTTGAAATTTATATTTCTTTATTATGAGCGTTCAACATCCGCAGTGGTTTTATTCTTCTTACCGTATTCCCTATCTGTGTCGCGAAAAAAAAAAACGATGTACTCACCAAAGTCGCGATGTCTGCATATCGCTACAAATATCACAGAAGTTGGTGAGAATAGGTCAATGAATGACAAATGATTAGGCAAGAGAAAACAGAAAGAACTCAAGATTTAATGGCGGCTAACGTGTGCCAGAACCGAAAAAGAAAAAGAGACGTCGAGAGAGCAGCATCGAAGCGTCGATGGCGGCACCAACAAGCGACGTTGTGTCAGCGTTACAGCTGGCTGTCGCGGGAGAGAATCAGTGAATGAATCAGTAATACGCCTCTTGGCTCTTTATCTACTATACCTCTCATCTCAAATATTGGACCTAGAATGTTTTTTGTTTTTGTTTTTATAAAATAAAGTCAGATTTACGCGCTAAATTTTAGAAGCTTGTGACATTGCAAGACTGGGAAAGAATGTGTTCTCGTGCTCTCAGATAAAGATCCGCAGTACCTGGAGGATAGAGGGCAAATTAGTGACGGCGTTGTATTGAACACGAGATTTTCATTTTTTTGTGTTTTCTCTGAATAATGTGGAATGAAATTTTCGCTACTTATGATAGATGCCAACATAAATAAATATTTAGTAGAGAGTCAGCGCTGTGTCCTGTCCCTTCTTTGCACTGTTTTTTTCAACCTTCAACTTTGTCCTCTTCTTTGCACTGTTTTTTTTTTTTTTAGTAATGTTCGGGAAAGAGTTAGGCCGAGACTGACTAGGCAAGGTCACCTGGCTTCCTTCTCTTTTACGCTCGAGGAAAGAGTATGCACGAATTTTCTAGATGAACGGAGAAGCGTATCTTCTCAATCATGCACGCGGCAATATATGGTTTTAGACTTACTTTTAAAGCAAATGCTCATGATTAGTAAGACACTCGTTGCATTGCTGAGCCTTTGATACCAATGTTACTTCAAAAATAAACTCTTAAACGTAACAATTATATGTTTGTACATTTAATGCCTTGAAAGAAAATGTATTCCTTATATTAGCTCTAGTGGCTATGACACCGAGTTCTTTTTGAGACTCATTAAGTGTCAGCATTATTCCACCAAAATCGAATCTTAACACCTAACATATTACCCAGTTTTGTATTATGGCCAACAGAAAGGAACCCCAAGGCAATTTAATTCAAAGTACACTACTTAGACTCTTGTCCATGATGCTTGAAGATGGGGCTGCAACAGAAGGCCATACCTGCTTGAAAGGGTGTCAGTTTCGTTCCTTTCATTAGAACAATCACCATGTTAACATATAAAACTATTCCATAAAAAAAGAGTATTCACATAAAGCCGAAAAAGGATTTTTAATTATTATACTGATAAAGATATGCTTCCAATCAAAAACCTGCTGAGCGTCATCGAAATTGAAAAAAAAAGAATTAAGTGAACTTTTAAAACATTATAAAGCGCGGTGGTACGCTAGCGTTACAAATAGTGCAACAGGGGCAAGGCTATACGAAAACAAGTGAGCGCGGAATTATTTTTTGTTCCGTATTATCTGCGTTTTTACACAGTCATCATAAAATCCGTTGCATGAGTGGTAGCTTTAACCGCACCACAGCGCTTCGCACGCGCACCGAATCCTTCTAAGAGTACAGGTATGACACAAAATACATTCCTTAGTTTTCGTGTTACTTCGTAAGCATTCTTTATAGGTGCGAAACTCAGAGGTTATGCGTGTCTTTGTTATTGTAAGGTTGATGTGTTTTTTAATGAGAAAAACTTCAAACACCATAGTGACTGCGGGTTTTCTGCGTCATATAAACAAACAAGCACCAGTCCATGATGTATGTGTCTCTTCATCGTCCGTGTTGTATGTGTATCTCCTTCGTCCATGTTCTTTTACGCTTTTAAGTCTATTAGATCACAATGAACCAACCATCCCAATTCAAAGTTTCAGTTAAGCACCATACATATTCCCCGCTGAGCAACTTTCTTAGTCGATATTTCTAGGAATTCACATTAATAATGTTTTATGCACGAAACAGTTAGGTAATGGTTGAGTTTTGCGAGATTTAGACATTTTACTTTAAACATTCATACTCTTAAAGTGCCTAACAAAATGTCCCGCTTCTTCACTATGCTTTTATAACTACTCAGTTATGAAATATGTAACACAGTTTAAATAATGTCACCATGACGATCATAACGAATTGCCTCTGGTCACTTCCAAAATTTGCGATCACCGAACGTACATTATTAATAACACAATGGTTTTAGTTCGTTTTATCAGTGCGCATGTTAGTTCCTCTATGTATTCTTATAACTTAATCTACGGGCTCTAATTATCTTAGGAACCCGCAATTGCTCTCATGGGCGGCCGATTTCCCTATCAAAATATACAATCAAAGATAGCGACACGCCCCTCTTTCTGCGCCGCCTTGAAGTAGACACCAGGGGGTGAGGGGGGGAGTGGGGGGCGCCAACAGACGGCGTTTTCAAACATTAATTGCGGTATTACGTCTTGTAGATCCAAATATTTGACGTTTCTTGTCGATATAGACTACACAACGCGCCTAAAAAGACTAAACATAGCACATTTCGAAATGTCCATGAAATTAATTATTTTTCGTTGGTTCGTGTCAATGTACCTTGTTTCACTCTAGGTCGAACGGAAGTCGACGCTGCGATGAACGGAAGTGCCAGTATGTGCGAAGTACGCCGCGGTGCTCGGCATGTTTGTCCATCTGCTATCTCCGACTAAGCGAATGACAGTCAGCGAATGTCTCCTGATCCTGTGCCTTTTATCTGTTAACGAGACTGGCTTTGCCGGTGATACCTCAGACAGGTACCGGGCTCCATTGGATGGTTACGTTGACTGGTAAAAAACGTAGGAGGGAGGGGAGTGGGGATATCGGTGATCTGTAAAAACGTCGTGCCATAAAAGAAATTCAAAATCAATTGCCGAAACCTGGTATCGAACCAGGGAACTCTAGTGTCTTCTGTTTAACGCTCTCAGAACGAAGCTGTTTTTATTTCCTTTAATGTTTTTTTTCGCCTCGTCTGAGCTTTTGTGCGATTATGGTCACGTCTGAAGTGCGCCGAAGCATGCTCTTACAGGGGCGACTCGGGTCGAAAACAAAGTCAAAATAAATTACTGGTATCGTTTAAGTGGCGCGAATTAGATCACGCCATATCACGACAAAGTGAAGCCACGTACTGCACTAAAACCGATTTTAAAGATGCAGCCAGTCGCTCTTTAAAGGGCGGAAAGCGTTTTATCTTTTAGTCAAGCAACACTGTGCCACGCGTATCGTAGCACCACCGTAACGTCACGTCGCGGCTTCGGATTTCGGAATTAGGGGATTAGCCCTCTGTGTCGAGTGTTCTAAACTAGGGCTTGGGATCTGAGTGGAGCTGGTGGAGCTGTGTTTCAGTCATTGTGTTGTGTTCGTCCCCTTCTGTGTTCCTGAGTCTCGGGTTTTTATTACAATGGATCTGGCCACTCGTATTTTCCTCTATGTTCTCCGCTTGCTTCATCTTCCGTCGCACTCCAGTCTTCGTCTTGTTGCTTCGACCGGTGGAATCGGCGGGCCTCCTTCCTTGTATCGCTGCTCGGCTTTGTCCTCGTCGCAATGCCGAAAACCCAGCGCAACCGTCATGCACCCGCCGCACGTCACTTCTGGCGTCAGGCCCGCGCACTCGAATATGACATTTTCCGGCGTCTCCGCGACTCCTTGTGCGCACCCGATGCATCTCACGTCCACGTATGAGTATTTTGCCCTGTTGTACCCGAGTCTGCAGTATCCCGCTTGGGGCGTCATAGGGTAGTGGACTGTCCCTGCTGTTATCTAGGCAGTCCACTATCTTGACCTGTTGCTTCTCCCTAGCGTACTAGGTAATCGCCGTCTTCCGTGCCGCCGATCTCGGCCTACCACTGCGTCTCCCTCTCGTTCACCCAGGCCCGTATGTCTCTCAGTTGTCCTTCTTGCTGTTCTGCGGCCGGGTAGAGGAGTGAGTCGCTCACGCCTTACCTCAGGGACAGCTGACATCTTCGACACGCCCATCGAGTTGAGATGCAGTTCGGGCGTACATAATTGTTCACCTGTCTCACCAGCACCCTTCCCTCATCCTGCTGAGGCGCCGCTCGTATCCCAGCTTTGCTCGGAGTCTCCCTTGTGTCGAAGCTTTGCACGGCCTCGTTTGGTGACTCATTTGTTGGCTCCTAGAGCTGCTCACCCCTCTTCTCAGTGACACATCAGGGCGTTACCGGGTTCGGGACGAATGGCACAGCATGCCATTTCCGAACTCCAGCCCCGGCACTGCGACCATCTTTAACACTGTAGAATTCACTTCATACCGGTTGTCGTCCCCGAGGGCCTTGGCTGTAGCAATTCTTCGGCTGCTCTTACTATTTGCTAGGAGAATGGCCTCTTGCTCTATCAGGTAGTCGTGTCCCGTGAAGATCCACACCGCCAGGTACTTACGTTTCTGCTCCCACGTCACTGGGTCACCCTGGATGGTCAGGTAGTCGATCTCGAGCTCCAGTCCCCTCCCGAAGCTCCTCACCGACGATTTCCGGGCTGCTAAATCCCAACGCCAGGGCTGCCCTCATTTTGCCAAAGTCAGTCATGCGGGTCTGTAGGCACTGTAGGGAGTCCGTCATCAGCACGATGACGTCTGCATAGAACCAAACCGGGACCACCCCCTCTCTCACACACACACACTCCAGGCTCCCTCTTCCATGTACGCAGAGAAAACCACTGGGAGCTCTCCTATTGCTTCCTCTTTATTCCTGCGATGTACAACATGAATAACAACGACGAAAGTTGGCAGCCATGTGTAAGCCCCCTAGTGCTGGCCACTGGGACTGTTATTTCTTGCCAACCACTGTGCCGCCGCCTTAGTCTCCCGATACGCCTCCCTCAGCAGATCGATCCACTCCTTGACCAGTCCTCACTCCGACAGTTGCCTCGACAATTTCTCGTGGTTTACTGTCTCGTATGCTTTGCTGATATCTAGTAAGGAAATGCATATCGGCCGGTCCTCCCTCGGGGCGATATCGACTGCTTGTGTAAGGATGAAAATATTGTCTTCCAGGCGCCTGACACACCGTAACTCGTTTTGCAGCTCCCCCAGCGCCCCCTGTGTCTCCTCCGAAGCCTGAAGTCTATCCCGGATCAGCTGCATCCACACCCGGTAGAGCACTGGTGTGATTACCACTGGACGATAGTTGCTCACGGACATCCTGGTCCCCTTGCCTTTCTACATTAGACGGAGTCGTGACATTCGCTTTTCATCGTGAACTATTTTTCTTCGAAATTACTTCGCTCAGGTGTCTCCTGTAGGATCCTTGTTTAAGGACCGAGCTCCTTCACTAGCCTCACTCGGACTCCGTTCATACTTGTGAATGTGGTCCCTCCCACTCTCCTAATTGCTTTCTTCAGCTCTCTTTTTGTGATTTTGTCCTTGTTTGGCTGCTCTTCAAGCGTCCCATCCACAACCTCACACTCATTCTCGGTTTCCCCGCTGTCCCTTTCAGACATTTGCCTGACCCTGCCCTTGACGAATTGGATGGTCTTTTTTGGGTCGAGCTCTCTTCCCGTTGTGTCCTCTTTGATTGACCGGGTTTTCCTGCTGTCTGTCCGTCTGGATCCGTACATGTCGCCAGAACGTTACTGGCGCTTGTCGTCCTGTCTACCTCTGCTTCACCAAGAACTTCTTGTCTACCCTGGCCATCTTGCTACGGATCAAAGTTGTCACCTCACTTTTTCTGCTTTGATGTGCCCTCCACTCCTGACAATTTGTTTCTCAGACGCTTTTCTGTTTTTCCTGTGTTGTTATTGTGCACATAAGTGTATTGCATGCCAGTTGCCTTCTTGTTATGGCCTTCCTCACTTCTACATCCCACCATCGCTTTCTTTTCTTCCTTTTCTGACGTGTTCGGCCCCTTTCTTCCTCCAGTTGACCCCTCCATGACTGCATGAAGTATCGTACGTCCTAATCTGCTTGTCTTTGCCTCCGCCTTCCGCTTGTGTGCCATTGTTTGGACTTCTCTTTACGTTATGTTGTGCTCTCCTGTCGGTTCGCTGAGCTCTTTTGTCTGTCGATGTTTCTTCAAAACGGAATTAGCAGCCAGGTTTGATCACTGCTGAGGCTCTTGTTGTCCGGCTCATCTATTTACATATACGTCAGTTATTTTATGCGAGGTCTGGGGACATCAAGCAATAATCGATCGCCGAGCTACTTTCCTCCTGTCCACGCTGTCTTTTAGATGCACGTGTTCTTGGTGCTGACAAATATCATGTTCAGGTTTTGCCCTATGTCCAGCGGCGTCTTTTTACTTTTGCTTTCATCCCGTCAATACTTCTGCGTTTTTTTCTCTTTAGTATCCTCGCGGGCACCCTCTCTCATGTCACGTGTTGTGAGCCCCCGTCCCACAACCTACTCTGGTTGGTGTTTTTGTCGTGGGTATATCTCCCGGAGTTGCTCCTCGGGCCTTTCTGGTATGCGGCTGACGAGCCTGCTTGTTTTCCGTTCTTTACTGTGACCTCTTCCGCCAGGCCGCACTCCTTCCCTGATTTGTCAAGCCTAACAAAAATAAATATGCTGTTGCCTAGTCTCAATTCCTCCTTAGCTGCTACGTTTGCTGTTGGAGTGGCTGTCCTCCATGCCACTTTCTGTTACCCTGCTTACCACCAACTCGACATGTGGTCCCCAGTGCTGGCTTCATTCATCTAGTAGCCTGTTCCACTTGAGGGACCGTTCTCTTAGTGTGTCCCCCTTTTCCTGGATTTCTGGGACTTCATACACCACAAAGGAGTGCTGTGGAAACTTGAGGGTCCACTTCTTGAGCTGTTTACCTAGCTCGGCAGCTGTTACTTCGAGTGCTCACTTTTCGTGGCACGTCTGTCCGCACTGCATGTGTGGCTACCATTCCAGTGTCTGCCTTCCGTACGTTTTTCTCTCTTGCTGCCCTTGCCAATGACTGTCTCGGTTTTGCTCCCACTTTAATTGCGAATTGTACCTTCCTGTCGTAATCCACCTCCTTCAGCGTGGCTCTCTTAATCTTAAGAGTGTTGGTGTCACCTACCACCAGCATTCTCCTGTCTGTCTCGTTTTCTCGCTCCCGTTTTCTCTCCTGTTATTTGGGTCTGTCCTCCACTGCTTTCCGAGGGGCTCCACCTTGTTTGACATTCCGTGGACAAGGAACTCGCTGCAGCTTCTTCTGTTGGGCTGTTTGTTTTGTTGTTTTTGTTTTTTGAAGAATTTTGTGATAGTTTTGATATTTGTGAATATCATAATATATAAAATGTATGTCAAATATTTGCTTACAAACTTGTTCATCTCTACACTTCCGTTAATAATATATTAAATTCTCGATTTATCGAATATGGATTATTGAAAATGGACGTCGGAATGATCTAAAAATAAGACAAAAATCTATACTGCACCTAGAGGAGTCTTTGCATAAATTGTGTATTATAATCCTCAGTAATACATTGGTTTCGATATAGGTAACTTTGTCCCTTCATGCGTTCGAAATAATTCGACATTGAAATATCGATTGATGCCGTTGCGTTTTTGACGCCCTGCAACAGGGTGCTAGAAACGTTGTTCATTTCACAAAAACAGTGAAAAAATTTGTTACCGATGAACGGTCCTAACATCTCCCCATGCCTTAAAGGTGAGGTGCAAACAAGAATCGGACTTTGAAATATTAATAGCGAGAATTTGTATTTCTCGCGCTATGGAACAAAGAGCAGACAACCAATTTTTCGAACGCGATTTAGTTCTTTATTGAAGAACAAGAAATACTAATCAGATGTTCGGAGTTCTCTTACGCCGTCTTTGGACGGATGTCACTGGGAATACCACCTGATTTCCCGGCGTGTTCTGTCTTCTGGGCTCCCATCGCTAAGTTCACGATTGTCGACATTGCTGCGTTCTCCATCACCGAAGAATGGGCGAGCGCGTGAAACAGAAGAGGATTCGTCCTGTGGCTGACGGCAAATGTAATACCGGAAGCGGACGATTTAGAGCGCAGCTCTGAGGTGCCCGTTTCCGGCTTGAGCGGCGTCGCCGTCGCCGTCGCCGTCGGCGCAACCGTGCGGAACATGATGGGTAAATTTCCCGCTAAATTTAGCGGAAAATTTTCCCTCGCTAAGTCTAGCGGAAAACTTTCCCCGCTAAATCTAGCGGGAAATTTTCCACGCTAAATCTAGCGGAAAATTTTCCCCGCTAAATCTAGCGAGAAATTTTCCACGCTTAATCTAGCGGAAAATTTTCCCCGCTAAATCTAGTGGAAAATTTTCCCCGCTAAATAAAGCGGAAAAGTTTCCCCGCTAAATGTAGCGAAACATTTTTCCCCGCCAAATCTAGCGGAAAATTTTCCACGCTATATTTAGCGGGAAAATCCCCCCCTCTCTCGAGGTCACGTGACCCCAGGCCACGTGACCCCCCCCCCCGCCATCCCCGAGATCACGTAACCCCCCCCCCCCGGGCCTTCCCCTCCTCCGCGAGCTGCGCTCTAATTCGGCGTTACAGGGAGTTGTAAACGGCTTTCATTTTTTTTTCTTCTTTTTTTTTTACTTTCTTGTATTTGCAATGAGGGTACACCGTGGTTCCCGCACCCCCATATGTGGCTGAATATCGTCAAGAATTGGGTTTTCTCTTTGCGACTACGTAGCGCAATTTCAGTATTTCGAAGACAGGTGGCGGATTTTTTTCTTATTTTCATCAACATAAACATCATAAAAAATTCATCTGAAAATTTTTTCAACGTTAAGATCTTTGCACCGCCCATTTGATCGTGATTTCGGGCTTCCAAAACCATCAATGTTAATTTTAAAAAAAAGATGAAATAGGAGCATTTAAATTCGCGTCGAAACAAATAAGCCCAGAGTGTCAAAACGCATGTTAAAATCTAACTCAAAATGCCTCCCCCCCACCAAAAAAAGAAGAAAGAAAAAAATGTTTTAGCTAAGTGTAAACGAGAAATTTTAGGCCTGTTTAACGTTCAACAAATCATAAAATTGACTGGGAATGTAGGGTTGACTATTCGTGTTTATTGCCTATTTACGACATGCATATACTTCAATCGGCTGTGCATTACTATAGGTTTCCATTTTGTCCGGCAAATTTTTCTTCGAATTTGGGCGTGTTTATATTGAGGTTCATTTTACCTCTGGTTGGGTGGTTTTCGCTATCTATTCGGGGAATCGGAAAAAGTGGCCCCTTACAAAATGGTCCCTTAAAATGAGCTGCCTCAAAATATATACTAAATATTCGGCATCTTGTTATGAGATGAAGAATTTGTTTCCATATTTTCGGTCCTGCTACTTCTAAAAGAAAGAAAGTTTTTTTCTTAGATTATTTTTAGATTTGAGGGTACCAAAAGTTAAAAACCATCAGCCACATTAATTTTATATATAACATTGATTTTAGTAAGAATTCAACAGGATATTTCTTACGCACATGAGGGCAATATTTACAAGCTTTCGATTTAGGAATCAAGGTATCCTGCTATGATGGCAATAGGAGTCATTTAAACGTCGGTTACACTATACCTCTGAGGTGGTCTTGTCCAGAGCTAAAGGCGAGTTCACACGTGCGACTCGCGACAATCGCGCGACCGAATAGCGACATGCGACAAACGATCATCGATGTTCCCACTGCGGGCGATCGGCGAGTCGCTTCTCGGAAGGATCTCGGGAGCCGTCGTCAATTCGGTTCTTCCCGCTACAGCCCGAGTTCGCGTTTCGCTGCTTTTGCCATTTTCGTTGTCACGCAGCTACATCGTGCGTCGTTTTCGTAATAACAAGAAAGACTGGCGATATTGGCATGCGTCCTTCTCTACCCAAAAACCGAATATAATGTTTCGCTACTTTGGATCACGGAACAAGACATCTAACTGGAAAACATATTGAAACCAGAAAAAAAAAAAACGTATGAAAGCCTGAAGTCAATATAGGATTGAATAACGTTTATTGTTTTATAGCCCGTATAGCGAAAAGGTATACATATTGGGGTTTGGGGTAGGGTGTGAAACCGTACAATAACAGCAGAAAACGCTAAACTGACGTGAACTCACTTGAGCTTACGCAGTACTAGTACGTACTACCTATAATCCCAGAAGGCCCGGGAATTTTGCCAGGTTAAGTCCTTTTTCGTCTGCTCGTTAAAATACGGGTGGTGATTGTTATAAAAAAAATGTTTGCGCTTTGATAGAGTTGATTAGTGTCGCCGCGAGGGACCG
The DNA here is from genome assembly GCA_037355805.1 of Ixodes ricinus. Taxonomy (NCBI): domain Eukaryota; kingdom Metazoa; phylum Arthropoda; class Arachnida; order Ixodida; family Ixodidae; genus Ixodes; species Ixodes ricinus. The sequence goes on from JAZHYW010022485.1 coordinate 17,353, forward strand.
GGGCGTTGTACAGGAGATGTTGCTTGCATTACTAGCAGAAGTGCCGTGGCGGATGTAAACAAATGCGAGGCACGTTACTTTCGAGGCGCTGCTGATTGTTTCAGAGACAGGGCGACTCGGCGGCCGGTCGCCAAAAGTCGGTCTTGAAGGGACTGTCCCAAACCGGTCGCTGTGGCGACAAAAGCTGTCGCTCGACGGGTGAGACTTGCAAATTTTAACGCGCCTTTAGTCTGTTGGCTTCGGAATTCTCACTGGTCATTTCCGCCCTTGAACACGCTTCACGTTTCACGAGCGAACGCCTGTTACTTCTTTATGTAGTGTGTACATGAAGGCCGTGAGCACAATATTCGACCGCCCCTTGTTGGGCTTTATTTCGCTTCTACTCCGAAACAATTTAGGTGAACTAGGACCGTTTTACGAGACGTAGTTTACCACATTCAGAGGTGTCGGCAGCAGTGTGTTTCGTTTCTAGTCAATTGAATGTATGTTATATTAATAATTATACCTTAATTCTTATGCCGCTATAAGCACGCACAATGGAAGCAAGAAACTTGATTTAAGATATATTTTGTGCGAACGGCCTATTAACAGTTATAAAAGAATACGGTCCAACTCAGCATTTTGAAAACGTTTATTGTTCAATCATTGAAGGTTGTAAGCGAACGTGGTAGGTCAAA
>JAZHYW010022487.1:0-11147 GCA_037355805.1 Ixodes ricinus
ATATATATATATATATATCAACGACCAGAAGAGGAGATTGGGGAGGGGGGGGGGGCGGTCGGAACAGCTCTGTGTGGGGGGGCGTGCCCCAAGGTTTAGGACCTGTGGGTGCGACTGCACCCACAGGCCCCCGGTTCCGGAGCTCCTGGGGTCACAAAAGCCCGTCGCTTGTAGCGTGGACAGTGAATTCACATGACTTGATAGTACGTGATCTTTACACAAATTCAGTGTTTCCGCTACATTTGGCGGGAATATTTAATGTCATGTGACCTCATCATCAATTCTATTTCAATGTTAACTTAAGCGGACAAATTGATGTCAGAGGACTTTATATCGCGTGACCTATACTCAAGATCAATTAACCCGCTAATTTTAACGGGACTAATGACATCACATGAAACTGAAATGAAACTGAATTTAGCGGAAAAATGACGTCACATGGCTTGATGTCACGTGACTTATACACAAATTCAGTTTGTTTGCTAAATTTAGCCTGCAGATTGATAGATTGATATGTTTCGTGCCACGTGTTTTTCAATTATATGTTCAGCTAATCTCTTTATCAAACGGTAAGATAGTTTGTCCTGGTCAAAGTTTTGTATGTATAATCAACTAAAAAGCCACCAAGCTTCTATTAAACTAAATATCATGGCTCCGTTCCGTCAAGCCACAGTGTGATTGCAAAACTATACTCTGCACTTGATGAAAATGAGTAGCAAATCAATGCGCAATTGTGTTAAGCGTAAAACGTATGACATCTAAGCTCTAGGCGTTCTTCACCGGTTAGTTTAGTAACTGGCTTGACGCGTGGCATGTACACTCGATACCAGTTCCTGCAATGAAGAAAGCGGACCTAGCACGGGTTTTATAAACATGTGAGAGGGAGTCAAGTTTCATCTGGCAAATGCAGAGAGCACGCCCCGAAGGGCTTTCCCGACAAATAGCACTTCAACTCACGGCGATGTGTCAATACATCCCTTGCGCAAACGCTTTTTTACTGCGATGGCCTCTTCCCCCACTCAAGACCCACCGATGTTAAGCCTCGCGGCCACGCTTTTTGCAGGTCTTCACGAAAGACTGAGCACCTAGGCAAAGGAAGTTTCACGTAAAACAAAAGAAAAAAAAATCAAATTGGAAACAATGTGTAATTGCAACCGTCGAATGCCTTTTATATCGTCCATTCCATCTGGCCATACCGAGGCACAGCGAAACACACGCAAAGTCAGGCGTTGTTAAACCTCAACCTCGCGCGTCTTGTTCTAAGATCTCGGGCTCGCACACTGCGGCCATCTGGGCATCTAACTCCGGAACACCTTGCGTTGTTTCTTTCTCTCACGTGGCGTTCGAAACCGCACGCGGCAACAAATTCAGTCAAAAGCTTTTTGTTTTTTAATCCGTGTCGCCATGTGTATTTGGCGTTCGAAAACTGCCATTTGCCGTACCTCAGTGGGAATTGTGGGACACTCAGTATCAACCTCCACTTGTAATCCATCGACTTACATAAAGGCTTTATGATGATGATGATGATGACTTACATTTTTTGGAAATTGATTATCGAAAGATGCTTTATAAACGAATGTAACGTAATTTGCATTAGATGACGTGTGACATGATTCCGCTACTATAGCACGTGGAAATTATGCCATTTGAAACTTTTTTTTGTTAAAATATATTTTATTTATTGTACAGTTCGTTGCTCGCTGTTTTCATTCGTTATGTGCAGCAGACGGTTCAAGGAAATTATGGTGGACCTCGGATCGACATAACTCAACAATAATCCTTGTCAGTATAAAAGACTTGTTCATTAAGGGCAAAATATTAAACGAACAAGTAAAAATGAACGTAACATTGAGATATTAAAGGATAATTTAGAAACTTGGTTTATTTCGACATTAGCTTTATGACAGCAAAACACATAAAGGAGAAAATTATAAATACTGAAAAAGAAGGAACTCGGCGTACACGATTGGGTTGCAGGTTAATGCGAGTTTACAGTCGAGGATTCCTGGGCGGATCCGGCAGGCGGAAAGTGGATTTTTGAGCCGGGTTGTGAAATCAGCTCGTCGCAGGTTGAAAATCTTGATGTTGGTCCCGGACTGATAAAAGTTTCTCCACCAGCGAGGAACTGACATCGCCAATCATCTCCAAAACCCACTTTGCGCTTGCACGGACCCCTTCGAATCCGCAATTGTGAACGCGCCAAAAAGCCGGCCCATACCAGAGCTGATCAGTTTCGCGATACAAATGTATAGCGATGATATCTTAGAGATACTTTCGAGTATTTGTATCTATCGATTGAGTTACATATAAAAAAATGTATTTGTATTTCAGTAGTGAAATACATTTCCGATGTATCGCTTTTATCGCGATACTTTGCCAGAGTCAGGTATCACGTTACATTTGTTGTCCTTTTTAAGATATATTTAAAGCGTAAAAATATATGTTTGATGGAAGTTGCTTTGAAATTTATAACACGAGCCCACCCTATAACATAATCCATCTCAGTCACCAAAATTAAAAAAAAACGATGGTTAAGAAGGTTACTTGCAAGAATAACAAAATCAGCTCCTCTCCCAAAGCTCTCTACTTTTTTTCAATTTAGCAGAACAAACGCTGCAACCAAGTTGAGTGGACAAAAAGCACGGCCTGCTTTTCCAGAATCCCCAAAGTGGGAATCAGCAGCATATATGATGACAATTTTATACGCGCCGCGGTAAAACAGGGCTCACTTCGGGCAGACGCCTTTAGTCAAGCATGTTCGGAGTCTTTACCGTTCTGTGACTATATGTTTCAACGGGGGTGACATGTTTTTTCATCGGCATTACTGATAAATAAAGAGTTGGAGGAAACGTGTAGTGCATAAATTGGGAGAAAAAGAGGATCCCTATCTAAAAATCCGGTATAACTTATCACTATACGGATTATGGAACCGGAAATTTGTTTCTGGAAACACGAAATCCAGATTGCAGACAAAGGAATAATTTGTGAAAACCTAAATTCCAGATAGAGTCCAGATAGAATACAGATAGACTTCCGGTTCCATTATCCGGATAGCGAAAAGTTATACCGGATTTTTTCGGTCGAGATCGAGTATAAATTACAATTCGTAATCGCCACGAACGACACCCTCCCCACGTAGCACCGTTCGGGAACAAATGTATTTTTATAAATATCTGTGTCTGTATTCCGGAATAGTTTTTGCCGTTTCTGCTGAAGTGTGTCAGGGGTTAGCCATTAAATGAAGGACAAATGTATCTCAGTATCTGTATTTAAGCCTTAGAACAGATGTATCTCAGTATTTGCATCCCCGAATACTTTTTTAGAATGTCCCTGCCCATCCCAGGCCCATACACACACTTCAGCTAGAGCGCGAGGCGTTGAGTTGTTCAGCTGCGGAACGTTGAAGCACCGTGTTGTGAAGGGCGCTTGCTCAAAGCTTGTACACCCACTTGCGTCGACACGTAGTCGACCGCAGTCAAGAGCCGTTGATAACGTGCTATAGTCGATTGAAGCTCACCAATGGTAAATGAAATCTACAGTAACATGGCGGAGCACAGCGACAGCGTTGACGTCGCCGTTTTTTGGGGCACGAGAATCTTGGTCTCCTCGCCTTCGCTCTGTCTTGAACCAATGCAGCATTTTAAAAACGAAAACCTACTGCTAACAGTTAGCTTGAAGATACACCGCTACGTGTTAGAACTAACGCCGAATCTTTAACATGTGGATGTGGTGCATGAAACAAAAATGGGCGGATCCTAAACGTTTCTCTATGTGTCACGGCACTGTTACAGAGGCTGAGAGAACACCAGGAGATTAACAGAGCCGGAGACGTCAACCAGCCTGGTTATCTCGTCCTCGGAATCGGCTTGTATAAGCCACGTAAGGGCAGAGTGCACGACATCTTGAAAGATCTTATGAGGTGAGTCTTGTATCGGGGACTCACAAAAAGCTTTCCAACTGATTTTTTTTTTCGATGCCGAGTGTTCGTTTGACACTGAGCCCTATTTTAGTTTCGATATCCGCGAGTCTGGTGCAACCAGTCAGGAAATACGCACGGCATCCCATCATCTTTCCGGCGCACTACGGCAATCCCATTTACGGAGCGTTGATGACTACCCATTGATTGAAGGAGCGGCTCATGCTTACTTAGTATTTTGCAATTTCAAAACGCAAAAAGTCAGGACGATAAGAAAACAGTGTGCGTGTCGGTTTTATGCTGTGTTCTTTCTGTTTTCTTGGTGTTCTAAACTAGCAGTGATGGGAGAGAAGAAATTACGCCGCTTCAACGTTTACGTACACACAAGCCCCTCCGAGCGTGTACATCGAATAGGCCCCATAATTCACCGCGCTACGCGTGAAATGTGGAATGGGCGAAGGCCTTATGGGATTTTCTTAGAAGGACTATTGGCGTCGGATGTCACATCCAAATTACCTCTCCGCAATAATTTGTGAACCTCGTGTTCAAGCGTTCGGGTATGTTGTTAGTTTGCCTGTATTCACGATTAGAACCTAAGATGCGAGGGCCAATTCCAAAGTAAATTGAAAAGTATAGACCATATTTTTCTTCACAATTGAGTAACTCTACAAGTTCTGGTCATATTTTCTATTTCAAGTGGTATCCTTCCCAACCAATGTAGTAGTAACAAGGTGTTGAACTGGGCGAGTTGGTAAAAGTTTGACATGGTGGGTGTAACAGCTTAAAAACGAGAACAATGAAAGGAACAGACACGACAGGACAACAGCTGTACTCGCAACTGAAATGTTTTATTTGAAAAAGAAAGGAAACACATAAGTCAATACCAGATAACACAGTGTGGGATCAAACAATACGCCACACACAAGGCACGTGTAGTAGATAGAATATTGCAAAATAAGTAAAAGGGTTGCAAAACAATGCTTCACGACATCCCTTTCAGAGTTACGCAGCAACTCTGTTCACTTCATCCTCTAGAAAAAAAATGGTTTGCGTTTTTTTGTTTTTCTTTTTTCCGCTTGTTTTTGTGTTGGAAATGTCCTAAATTCTCGAGATAATACACCATACTCCGGCTATATTAAACTAGATGAAGTAGAATTACCACCCTTTGAGTGTTAACTGAAAATCTAATAACGGACATCTGTGTTACTCTAGCAAGAACGTCTTTGCCATCCGTCATGATTTGAGGTAACCTTGGAGCTGCGACAGAAGTCTGAAGACTATGACTGTCCAACTGTAGGTTCGAACATGTGAATATATTATCTTCACAAGCATCAGCATTTCAATGCCAGTCTATCTGCTTGGAAAGAAACATAAAATTACTTTCATTACTTCTCCCTAAGCCCTCGTAGTGTTCCCTTGAGATCGAATGTGGAGACTGCAGGCGTTCACCTGTTTATATATTTGATTTTGTGTGTTTTGGAGCACCAGCAAAAATGTTCAAAGCCTTTGCTCTGGAAATGTGGCGTTCTCACATTGACATCGAGAGGGGACACAGTGGCGAAATGTCGAGCCGTTGAATTATGCTTGGCATCGAGCTAGGGACCAATTGCCAGTTGGCACCCTTTGACTGTGATCACACTTGTGCTCACGTTAATAAAACAAAGTAAGGAATTGCATTTACAATTATGTAACTAATTACAGTTACAATTCCCCATTTATAAAAGTAAGTGACCGTTACCACAAAAGAAATCTGTTACTTTCGCGGCGTTACTTTCTACCTTACGGTAGGGTAAGACACAAAACCGAAGGTTGTTATGGAAGCGTTTATTGTCGCTACAAGTCACACTTGTGTGACCTTGAGCAGCAGCTTGCTCTCGAAAGCCTCGTCGGAAAGGTTTGCCTAGTTGCGAAGTGAGGATGTGGGTTGCCGGCACGAATGCCTTAACCACTGCTTTGGGTGTATCTTCAGAAAAATGAAACAACTCTCTGCGTTGATGAAAGCGAAAGGCTTGGTTGTTACAGTTGGGCTGTTAGAATTGCAAAGCTATAACACGATAATTAAACCTCGAATAGAATCAATGTATGTGAATATATTGTGAATATATTATGTCAACATATTTTTGCCGTCAAATATCGCCAAAAGATGGTACTGGAAAATAGCAAGACACGGTAGTTACACATAACAACTAAATTATATATTATGTTTTTATATCAGTCTTCAATTAGTTCTGAACACATGCCGTGCCTAGGTTGAGACGTCGGTGAATAAGATGATGGAGATTTTGGAATATATATTCAGAAAAAATATAGGGGGATTCTTCAATAAACGAAAATATAATTTTGATTAAACGGATATGTAGATTTACGCATGACGTTCCTGGCTTATCGATTCTTGATGCCGTCCAAAACGCATGTAGCACGAGTCTGCCGTACCAAAGCTCAGTGCTCTTCAGCTAAATATCCGGTAAGGCCAAGGCAGCGTTTCCCAACATTGACGGCAGCAATTCTAAATTTGTGGATTACGGGCTACATAAGAGTGGTACCTCATACTTGCACGTCTCGAAGGTTTAAGCAAGACCATCATTCTGAAGCCGGTCATCCAGGCGCTAGGGAGCGCGATTCTCTGACCGCGGTACATTTATCGCTGAAAGCTGATATATATTTTCGACTACGTGTCCTAATATTGTAAAAAAAAAAGTGAGAAAACAAAAACAAAAAAACGTGACGCACAAAAATGGTGACAGGGATGTAGGCAAGCTGAAGTTTTTGAAGATTAGGTGAAAAGAAGCACTTAAGCAAATAAACATTCGTATCCTCCAAGGATGATAACTGTTATAATATATTTCGAGTAGTGTGCCACTAATGTCACATCCTTTTCAGTCCATTTCTGTGCTGAACTTTATTGAGCGAAAAAGGAGCGTCCCCTCGTGTTGTGATATTACGCGAAGTGTCGTGGTCACTATAATCGAGGAGGGCATTGTTAATTGTCTCAAGCTTTCGGAAAACACGCAGTCGACGAGTGTTTTGTGTCATCTTCGCGTCTTCAAAAGCAACGAGGGAGTGAAGGGACAAAAAGAAAAGGCGTGCAAAGTTCCGCTACCCCGAATCAGGTCTGCGCGTCAAAAGCCAGGTTATGGACGGAAAACTCGTCGACGGCCATTCGTCAAATAGGGAAATTCGTTGAAGTGCAACTTGTCTAGAGGGGCAATCTGTTGAAGGGTAATTCGTCGAAAGGGTTGAATGAGTGCCCGAGGTAACAGTTCGGAGCTTCTTGTTATTTTTGACCTAATTTTTTATTTGTGTTTGGACTAGGGACAGCGCCCTTGTCAGGATACAAGACTGAAATAAAATTAACAAAAATACGAAGACAGGACAGACTTTGAGACCAACTTGAGACGTTTCTCATCTCGGGATCGTCCTTTTGTTCCTTTTCTCTGTTGCATTTTGTAATCAACTGCCACAGACTGTCGCCGACCTCATGACCGTTCCCCACTTCACAATGAAAGCGGCGAAACCGGCAAGTGGTCATGTTCGGCAAGAAAACTCACATTGAAAGTTGATTACCATGCGACAATTTTACGGCCTACCAAAGGGCAGTATTTGCTTTAAACTCTTAGGAGACATATAATATATTTTGACTTTCAAAACTGGCGGCCAGTTGGCCTCTTGGACGGGCTTTCGTTCGACGAGCTGCGCTACGAATCGATGAATTGGATTATCGGACGAATGGGCCGCCGACGAGTTGACCGTCGACTACCTGGCTTCTTACGAGTCGGCCTAGACCTTCGCTTCACCAGCTCATGTGCACTATAATGTTTCTCTTTTTTATGGTAGGAAACGTTTTGAATTCGGGAGTTTGGGTAATATTATTTGCACCGAGAGTTCGATCTTTGAAGAAGTGTTTTTCTTCTTTTATCGTGAACAAGCAAGCTGGCAAAATAAAAATTGCAAAAAAAAAAAAAAAGGAAGAGAAAAAGATTTGAATGTTACAACCTTCTCAGTAATGTCACACACTTTCCAGGTGATTTATCTGTTGAACTTTAAGTGTCGTGGAGAAAGGTTTGTTCCGGTAGGGCCCACCCTTACGAAAAAAAAACTGTTTTGCAAGAAACGTTGTTTTGTTGTTCTGCTGGTTTTATATTCCGGCTTTTTTCCCCTTGAATGAAAACGAAATGTATCAGATCAAAACCATTCCCTTACATAATAAAGTAACGAAATTACATTCCAATTACTTTGTAAAATATGTAAATATAACCTTACAGAATAACTGATAAATGTAAGGATTACAAGTAATTTCGTTACTTGTAACGGATTACGTTCAAGTCTCACTGTTATGACGTTTCAACGAGGAAGAGGAGGATGTTCATTTGACTTAAGCATCCTACGTGATGGTCTAAACAACACGTATGGTTCCTGAATGGAAAGAGTGTGGCTGTGGACCGCAAAGCTCAATATTTTGTCGACTGAAATTATTGAAACAATATTATGTCTTTTTCAAACCCCTAACAACCTAAATGTGTTACTTCCCTCATTTCGTTTGAACTAGTGTGTAACACCATTTCAATTTGCCTGATGAACTTTGGAGTCTTAATAATATTTTTATTTTTATTTCAATTCCGCGAAAGTTTAAAGCGAACCATTGCATAAAAAAATAATCCAATTTGGGGTCCGGTGTGCTTGTGTTTAAAACGCTAGTTGACTTGCGAGAAACAAAGGCAGTGTGGTATATGTGTGAGAACATTAATAATAAAAAAGCGATAGGGGCGTTAAATGTTTCACTAAAAACCACCACTTTGCAATAGTTCTTATCCGACAGTGTAAAGCATTGCTGTATTTAGAAAACACGTTGAGATGAAAAAAATCGTCTCCTTGGCTTTAGAAAGGTTAAAGCGTTCTAATGTTCGTTTAGGATAACGCATTCGTACGATACCCGCCATGCCTCGCTACACCCTACGTTCAGAGAAAGCCATGCTACGAGCTGCTGGGAGAAAGCTGTCAGCATGAACATCGCACCATCATGGCGTTAGTCATGTTTCTGTGCACGTTCTATTATCGCTAAGCCAAACATCAGGCGAAAAGGTCCAGTGACTTGAACGTTTCAGGCTGCTTGATTGGTTATATTGTCACGAATTAAGGCGACGAGTAGGCGAAGAGTAAACTGAAAATAAAGGTTTAATGGGCGAACTTGTGCCAACCAAAAATAAGTAACGAAAGAGCGTCGAGGCAGCAGAAAAGCAGGCGGCGGTTCGGCGGCGAAACAGAGAGCGCGAGCGAGACTGACTCGACAAGGTCAGCGGGCAGCTGCTTATCTACAGTGCGTCACTATCTCGAAAGTTCGGCAAAGAAGGTTCGAGCGTCGCGCGCTCGAGGCGAGGATGGACTGGCACTTTCGAGAACATGAAAACAGGGGGAAAGTTACGTCTGGCGCGAGAATGAACGCGAATCTTCCAGAAGACCGTGACCGAGCGTTGCTTTCTCGGCTCTGCGGGCGGCAATATTAGGTCGTAGCATCAGCTGCGACTGGACATAGGCCGGAACGAAGTGTATGTAACATGGTTTTCGCAGAATGGTAAATACTGCAGAAACTTGGCTGAGTGGGATATACATCTTTAAAATCTAAGAACAGCGCAAACAAAGCGAAGGACCAGAGAAGACGTCCAAAATTAGGTACGACTTCCGTGTGCGTCTTTTCTCGTCTTTTGTCTGATTTGCGCGGCGTTTTAATTTTTTAAAGAGTTTTTATAGCGCTAGATTGCAATCTAAATTTTCATGAGTCTCAGACGTAAGATAAGGCAGCTTAAATCCTCTTAAGCGCTTTAATGGTAATCGTCGCATAGACCACGACAACTTGCTGAGAAATCTGAATAATTATCTCTGTTGTAGATTGCTGCGGGTTGGTTGTCCCTAAATACACACATGCAGGTTGTGGTTTTGTAGGGCAGCACAGTTTGCATGTACTATTGCACGTTAATATATTCTATTGTATTCTAGCCTAGAGTGCTCATATCTTGAACGGTGAAAATTTGTTATGTAAATTTTTCACGAAGGTCATCATGTCCACACGAACAGTGTGTTTAACTGTTAGATATAACACGCGGGCATCGGTCGGAAAGGTTGACCTCATAATCTGCGGGCGCACCCTGTGAGATCACGCAGCACTGTTCTATCTAGCGTGGACCGAATTACCAAACTTGCTTCAACAACAATTAAAAAAAGATTTTTATTTACAAAGATTTTTGTTTAATAATATATTTTAGGAATGTTAAATTTCGGTTTGCATTGCCCTATTTTGAAGCGCCGAATATAAAAATCACTATCTGCTGTTGTTCGCACCATCTAATCGCCTTCATATCCAAGATAATGACAAGAATGCAGTTGTTATCAAACGCTAAACAGGAATGCAAGAAAACAAAACGTGAGCCCATGTTAGGACAAACAAACAACAACAACGGGAAAATCATACAACTTGTATTATGGAGTGGCAACAGTTTCAGGAAGAGACACTTTATTTTCTGTAGCATCATATATGTTTTGTGGTGAGGCAGAGCTGATATCAGTTTCGACGAGGCTCGGCAAGTATATCTGGAGTTTTTTTTTTTTCCGGGTTTATTTTGGCAACAGATTCGGTATATTTCGGTGCCAATTTTTTGCGCCGGGTAAATAACCGGTGCTCATCGGGTATTAAGTTCAAGATTATGGAACACGACCACGTTATACCCCAAATTACAGGGAAATCAAACCGTTCAGAAAGAAAACTGACGTGGCAAGGGAAGTGATATATGAACAAAACAGACTCGCGGACACTTCAGTGGGGCCTGTGTTCCAGCCCAAAACAAACCATACCTGCAAGTAAAGGTTTTTTCCCCTAAAGTGTGCGTTTCTCGTATTAAGGGAAGCTTCAATTCTTTCATGTTTTTTTTTCGGTTAAGATAAAACCATGCAGTTCCTGGGTTATTTTTCAGTCTGTAACGGTATTTTCCGAATACACGTAACCCGCGTCTTTATTAAGCAGTCGAGGGCACTCTACACTTTGAGACGGCTACGGAGTGTAGCGTTGTATTAAGTTCTTGTCCCACCTTAATACTCTCGTCCCTTTCTTTCACCAGCAAAGCACCGATAGACGTGGTGATTCTTCGAACTCACATGGAAGGCTCAATCACTCAAGGATCGTGCTTCATCACCGGGCCGAACGTCTACGTCAACCAGCACCCTTCGAACGACCTCGAAGTGT
>JAZHYW010022489.1:0-48922 GCA_037355805.1 Ixodes ricinus
CTTCCACCGTGGTCGTACCATAGCCTTCTTTATGCTGAAAAGACCTGGCAGATTGCCAAGAAAAGCGGTCGCCGAAATGGAAAAAGGTGGAGTGGCATACAACGGAGAAGTCTCTCGCCGCAGCGGACGCGAAACACGAAAGAAGTATGTTTCGGGTCCTCGCCACTGCAAAAGCTGTGTGCTGACGTCCAGGTTCCCCGAGGAATGGCTCTTTAATGCTCTGTGCTACCAAATCCTCACGCTCCAAATCTGTGACCAGGCACTCTATGTCTCCGTCGTCGAACTGGCAGGCTTTGTGAGTATAGAGTTGCTATGGTAATACTCTAATCCACTTTACTCCATTTTTTTCAGGGGAGAGCATCTTTTTGTTTGCATTCTTAAAAAGAGGGTTAGACTTGATGATTAAATTGGTGCGGACAACCACTAACAAGCTCTGTTTGCTGTCGTCGAGGCCTACGCTGTTCTTATCAATGCCGAACTTCGCAAAAGAAAACAGGATAGGGAAGGGGACAAGAGCGGAGGAAAGCCGTGCCGTTTGCGTGGTCGATGTAACTACTCATGTTAAAGATAAATCACCTGTAACTATGGTTGTTTAAGATAAATCTGTTTGAAAGAGTGTCTTTGCTATGCCAATCTGTAAACATGTTTTTTTTTTAAAGCTGGAGACCAAGTGAGATAAGTATCATCCGCTGTCTTCTCAACTGGTTATTTCAATATTCTATTAGGAGTACTTGGCCATAACTTAGGGGCTACACCCTCTGGGAAAGTCAACTTTTGAACCCTTGGCTTAAAATTAATGAAATTTACAGGGTAGGCTGGTGGTCATGCTAGAGGGCGCATGACAAACTTTCAGGTCTGTTGGTTAAGTGGAAAGGAAATTAGGGCAGCTTCTATCAGCAACACCCCTACATTGTTTAGTTAATCTATCGTCGAGAAAACTATCACAATATTCAAGATTTTTATTCGCTAGCCATGTAGCAGAATGCCTAGGAGGTGCGCCTATGGAAAGCTTTTTGTAAAAAGTCATTGATTTCTATCAATTTTCTCTTCTGTAAAATTGGTCAACTTTTTGGTCTTCTGTGTCTCCGACAAAATGTCAACATTTTTTATAAAAGACATCCGTAAAGTGACAAACAAACTCCATAGGCGCATTCCTTATTAAATTTTAGTCAGGAAAAGTGAAGAACGAGCCTTCCTTGTATTTCCATTATCAAACGATGAATTGACTAAAATGGAATTTATACCAAAAAGTGGAACGGAGAAAAATGTGTTCAAAGTGCTCCAAACCCTACCTTTTCTTTAGCTTCGGTGGACAGAAAATAATTTATAAAAATTAACTATGCAGTGTAAACTAGGAAATATTTCTGGGAATACTCTCTGGATGTAGATGGATGTAAATATGTAATTTTTCAAAATCAATGTTTTTTGTAGAATTTTTGCACCTGCGCAATCTGGGTATTGTGTCCCCCCTTTAAGGGGGGCTCACCCTCTACCGTCATGTCCGCTCTTTCTCATAGATGGCGCTGGAGTTTGGCCGGACGAAGTAAAAACACGCAAGAAAACAGGGGTGGGGGCAAAGTGACAGACAAGCAGTCTAACCAATCCTCGCCGCTTGGACTGTGACGTCTTGAAACAGGGTGGTGTGAACAGGGTAGGAAAGGGGGTGGGAGCAGGGGGGGGGGGACGCTCTCCCGCGATCATCTTCCGGCGACCTTGAGAGTTCGTCCAAAGGCACGGAAGATCGGGGAAACTAGTCGGGGGCTTTTTTGAGGGAACGAAGCGGCTATCCCCCACTTTCGCGTGCGCCTTGTCGACTCTTTACGGGAAAGCGGAAAAGAAGGCCCTGGAAGGTGCTAGTTAGTGGTGCCACTGGTGTGGCTCGTGATGCCAACTTTATAAATTTATCTCTGGACCTAATTGTTTTTTTTTTGTTTTTCTTTTTTTGCTCTGACTTTGTAATTTAAAGACTGGTCTGCAGAAATAAAAAGCCGGTGGAAAGGGATATTCGCTTCACTGTGGACAATGCCAAGTGCGGTTTAGTGAGATCGCTGAGTTTTACGACATAGACTATCGTGCCAACGGCTTTTGTGGTCTGGTATTTAGGATGTGGCGAGCAAGCAGACAAACGTCGCAAAACTGAACCCTTGTGGCTAACAGGTCGCACAACCTCAAAGGGCACAGTTGGTTTTCATTATTCTCGAAAGACAACTATATAGTTCTAAACGAGCTCCGAAGCAATCGCATAAATAGTTAATTGTGCCGGGATATTTGTGTCCTGTCCTGTTTCCTATATGAAATAATATTAGAGAATAACTGAGGCAAGGCAACAAAGAACGCAATAATTATAGTTCTTTCGATTAAAGTTTTTCATTATGCAACCCGCTTGTACAAAACAAGTCCTACAAAAGTAGCTACGTCAAAAGCTCGAGCTTATACTCATATAGCTTGGTTTGTTATGTGTTTATTTTTGCTCAAAATTGGCAGACAATTCTTGCTATCTATTTTTCGCCAAGTTTGTTTTTAATCTGTATTTATTTTATACACCTCCGCGGTTTTGGGTATTTTCAGCGCTTTTCATCTTATAACTTGAATAATAAATAACTGGGAATATTTGAACAAAGTATGTAACGCAGCTATCCTAACTATCGCTGCTAAGCAGAGCAGCACGGCCCCCGGCGCGTCCTCCCCGCACGCCGAAAACCGCAAGCTCCCGTCCGACCACGGCGACGCGACCCGTCTTTCCAGGACCACTCCGAAAGCGCTCCCCCTCCCCCCCCCCCCCCCCTTCCCCCGTCTGCCAAGACGGCGACTCGGTTCCTTCCCCCTGCGGTAGATGGGACCTCCAGTCGTGTCTCTTTACTTTCCCTCTCCATCTCCGGAGATGTTCGCTGGAGCAATACACAGACACTTTTGAGGGAACCCACTCCTCGTTCCTCACAAGGATACAGAATGTCCCCCAGCTATCTCGAACTATATGTTAGCAGACTTCTTTCCAAAGCGCCGGTATTTTTATTGAGCCTAATTATTTAATTGATTAAATCTAATTAGGCACCTTTTTAAATATTGCTTCGGGAAAGAAGGTGTCAATTGGAAAGTTGTAGGGAGCCCCGAGAAACACTCGGTGGAGGGTGTTGCTTGTATGCGTGCTTGCGGACATTTCGGTGCGTCCGGACACCGAAATGTCCGCACACGCACGCATACAAGAAACCATATCTCTGATCGAAACTTTCAAGGTGTGTCGATGAAATGAAAGCTGTCTCATTACGACAAAAGGTTGCAGCATCGACGGACCGATCTTTCGAGGAAGCGTCGTTTGGTGCACAGCGTGATTGCCGCCGAATTGTTTTACCGGATACATGGTTGTGTACAAAAGGTTTGTACTACAATAGGCTCGGAGAACACCGCGCGCGGCACTCGTATGTATCCAATCTGTTACCCCCGCTGGCGATATTCGCCGACGAAATATTGTCAGCGCTAAGACATTCCTATTTAGTAGCTGTTGGCAATATATGCTCAATTCACGGGGGATGTCGGACTTCTCATAAGGACAATATACCAGCACTTTAAACGTGAAAGTCGGCAGGCATTTACAGACGAACATTGAAGACTCCGAACCCTAAATGTACGCTCACACTTAGACAACTAATAATAAAACAAGCAATATAATTTTCTAGCTGTGTACACGCGCGCACACGCACGTGCATGCATAGTCGCCCGCTCACGGTCGTACACGGAGGCGCACCCTCACATATGCATGCACGCGCGCCTTCGCACGAACGCACGTGTAAGCGCCGTCACGTACTACCCACACACTTATGTAGGCGCTAGCCCGCACGCGCACACGCGCGCACGCATGCACGCGTACAAGAAAACATATTTTTCAACAAAAAGTTCCAAATTGTGTCCATAAAACGAAAGAAAGCAGTCTCGTTCGGACGAAAAGATTTGTCGATGGAACATGCCGATTAGCCAATGAAACATCGTTTAATGAACAACATGATCGCCGCCAAAGATTTTACCGCATTTATTATCTATGTTTGTGTGCAGAAAGGTATGGACTACACTGGGCTCGGAGAACACTTCCGCGAAGTCGCATACGCTGTATTTATATTTAAAAATATACTTTTTTTTTCAACGCCCTGATCACAAGGCATACATTTCTCCACGCAGCGACTGCGTGGATTTCTCCACGCAGCAAGCAACCAAGTGTCCGTTGTTGAGTCAAGCTGACAAGGGCACGAGGCCCTTCACTTTGCCGCCCTCCATACCAGCGCAGTACCAGCCCGTTGCTCCGAGACGCGCGGGACAGAGCTGATATAACGACATGCCCCCCCCACCCCACTCCACAAAAAAAAAAAAAGAAAAAGAGAAAAAAAAACGTTGTGAGGAAACGGGGAACAACGAAACGCGCCACACATCCAGCTCGACGGTCTACGCGAGCTGTAAAAAGGAGGAGGAACATGGGCGGAGCCTCATCTCAAGTTTACAAGAATATACTACAACGACAAGAGCAAACTACAAAAATACTTTCTTTCTAGACAGCGAGCGCCATCCAGGGCAAACTAGCTGAACTAGCTAGTTTGTCGTGACAGTTTCGTGAACAAATGCTCTGAAATTTAATTTTTGGAAAATATTATTTCACGTCTGTGATCTAGAATACACTTTCCACAGTGTGGATTTGTCTAAAATTAATTATAGCGCCGCATTTACTAAAAAAAAATATTTTTAGATTTTCTAATGCATTTCTATGAGGAAAAAGGGTTTCACAGTTTATTTTTTATTTCAGTGCATAATTGATATATTTAAAAACTAAGTAATCCATGCCGTTAAGAACACTTACGTGACTCTGTAAAACGCTTGTTGCTTTTCTGTGATGATTTTTAAGACAGCTAGTCATGAAATAGTAAGTCCCATAGGAATCTGATGGGGTGAGTCCTCAATCACTTTCAAAACCAGCCAAAAGACCATATTCGAAAGCGGTTCTTTCCTGCCAAACTTCAGTAACATTTATCTAAGCAAAGATGATAAACAAATTACTATTAGTTTTAGTGTCCCGCCATTTCTGGATGCAAAAGATGCCTATATCGGTACAGCACACAGAAAGTATAGGATACTTTGTAATGCAGAGATGCATTATTTTGTTACCCAGATGGAAAATTGTGATGATTACTGCCTTGTAGTAGGCCTTGTACATGAAGCGTTCCCTCACATGCACACAGATGTTGAAGCAAGCTTTTAGCCCTCTCTAAATTCCATCGTGGCTTGCTTTCGTTACAACTAAAAGGGAGCACAATAAGACGGGGACGAGAAAGGGAGAAACAAGTGCTCACTACCAACTAGTTTATTCAGAAAAAAATGCCTTCCCTTCCTTCCTTGTCCCTGTCTTAATGCACTCTTTTTTCATTGCAGCCACGAAGCAGCTTGCCCAGCAAAGAATTTTGTAATGCTTTCTTTGACTGTACTAGACAATCAGTAGATAAGCCCCAGTCTTACCTAGCTTATGCAGGGTGCTGCAGAACAGGTATAGCGAGACTTAGTACCCTCCCCTCTTTCCTCAGTGAGGACCGTGCGTTTGTGCTTCAAGTGCTCTCGGTGCACTTACTGATTTATTACTTACGTTCCCTTTGAGCCTTAAATTGATATACTTTTAAAAGAAAAAGTAGACAATAGCAGCAGCAGCCTCCCCGCCCCTCCAGTCTCTATTTCTCTCCATGGGAATATTTTAGATTCCTCCTGATGGCTAAAATAATTTTGAATGCAATGGTCTGCATTTTTGTGGTGTCCATCTGTAACCTGATACATCATTAGGGTGTCTACCAACCTAAAATTTTCAGGAAAATCGTCAAAAAGTTGGCTTCATTAGGAAAAATGACCAGTGAAAGTGGAACGGCGATGCGGAAGAAAGCATGACGGTTGCGCATTGGCACGACTATGCTGAATAACGTTTCCGAACTATGATCCTTCGACCGAGAAGTGGTCAGGAAGTTTTTATCAAAATAGTCAAGGGAAATTCTAGAAAAGTCAGGGAATTTGAAATCAGTAATTTGGTAGACACCCTGATGCACTGGTTCCACCGTACGAAACACTTCACAATCAAGTGAGAATTGGGGAAAGCGAAATGTAGAACTATCTTTATTGTTAAATTTGAAGATTCCTGCAATTTATTGC
Source organism: Ixodes ricinus (assembly GCA_037355805.1). NCBI lineage: Eukaryota > Metazoa > Arthropoda > Arachnida > Ixodida > Ixodidae > Ixodes > Ixodes ricinus. Next base: position 6,169 of record JAZHYW010022489.1, read on the forward strand.
CACCCACCAGTCCACGCAAAGCAGGAATGAAGCAACAGAACATGCTGGTTCACACCAGCCCATGCCAATAATCCAGACGTGTGAAAAAAATATATACAACCTATTTTAAATGATAAGTGTAGTCAAACTTATAGAAATTTAAGCTGCAGATTAACAAAAAAAACTTTAACTTTTTTTTTGAAGTGTGCAAATTGCAAAAGCTTCTGTTGTGTTTCATAATGAATTTTAGAGCAGCATTCAGTTCAGCATCGTTAGGACCATAATCTTTCATTTTCCATGTTTCATTAAAGGAAATCGTAAGATATTAGTTCTGCATTTTGACGTTTAAACTTGCAGACAATTGATGTTACCGCTTCTTTTAGGTGGAATCAAAGTTTCCATTTCAACTTTTATACTTTCACACAGTTGATGTTACTACTCTTTTTTAGGGAAATTCAAGTTGAACCTCACAGGCGGCAAGAAGTCTCCTAACGATCACAATGCCTCCCCTTGTTCAACAAACTGACACTTGACTAGGGCTGCTATACTCCAGACAAAGTGAAAGTCAGCTCTGACTATCTTTCGGAGAGTCGCTCATACACTCCCATGACTCTTTTGCTATAGGAGTCACGGGACTCTTCATAAAAGGAGGGTCCTCACTACTCTTCTTGCAGTGTCACTGGGATTACCAGGAAGAAGTCCAGCGACTCTCTTTCTCCGTTAGACAAGAGTCGTTATAGAGTCAGAGTTGACGACGTCACCTGGAGTCTTCCATACACTACCATGACTCCAGTGTGATGAGAGTCACGGGACTTTTTTTAAATAAGAGTCAAGTGACTCTACTAACAAGAGTCGAGAAAGAGTCAAATGTGTGGTGCGCAAAGACCCCCACAGGGAGTCGTGGAGACTCTTTAAAAAAGAGTCGAGCGACTCTACAAACTGGAGTCGTAAAGGTGTCGAATCTGCGGCGCGCTAATACCCCCAGAGGAGTCGTGCAGACTCCTTTTTTCAAGAGTGTACAGTCATGTTGAGACCATTGGTGAAAAAATTCCACCACCACGTTTTTGTTGTTTTTTTTTTGCTTCTGAGCTTTGGGCGGCAGCTACCAAGGAGGCGGTCCATAACATCCACAGCTCCCATGCCTTCGTTATATTTCTTGTTCAGATATGGTTGCGCAATGTTTACCTTTTTCTTGCAGCTTCGTGAAAAGCGCTTTGTAATACAAACAGGCTCATGGCTGAGATGGTTAGAGGGAACTGTGACCACTGCGTTGTCGTGCCATCTGCATGCGTATACCGCACCGTCACACTTGTAGTCGAAAGCTCCTCTCTCCTCTTTTGAGATGTCTTTCTGGCTGCTCAGCGGACAACTACCAGTTCTTGTTTCTCGTACAGTCCCCGTCGCTCTTATTCCTTCGTCAGCCAGTTTCGTCAGGAGACCGTAAGAGGTAAAAAACTTGTCGACGTACACCTCATGTTGCTCAGGGCTAAACAGGAGAGATACCATGTTTCTAACCACCCTGAGCCCGAGGGAGTCTTGTCATCTTTCTCCTTGCGTCCGCAATATATCTCCATTGCATAGGGATACCCATTTGGAAAGCACATCAAGGATATCTTATAGCCAAATCTGATGGGCTTCCCGCGTTTGAACATTTTGCACGAGTGGTGGCCTTAATAGGGCACCATGGGCTCGTCGATACTGAGGCTTTCGTGGAACACACCAAACTGGAGGAAACATTTTGAAATCTCGTCGTAAAATGGCTGAATCTTGCCACCTTCCCACCTGCTTTCAACTGAGTGTTGTCCACAATGTGAAATATCTTTTCAGTTGCCTGAACCTATTGCGGGGCATCACTGTCGCCACTAAAGGCACGCAAAGGTCTTCAGCCGTACTCCAGTAGGAGTCTTCGGAGGGAACGGAGTGATAGCCACTGAGAAGAGACCAAAAAACTGCCCGATATCCGCTGCTGTGACATCGGTCTCGGTCCCTTTCTAGAGTCCATATCTTGTGGTCATTTCAGCGAGAAACCCAAGGTATTCAGGAGAAATAATTTTGCTGAACAGCAAAAGGGGGCTCATGTTTGCGAGCTCAGGAAACTCCTCTACCCACGGCCAAGGGTGCTGGTTGGCAAGTGTTTTGTAAAACGTTGAATGTTGACTCCATTCTGCTCTATTAGAAGGCTTTGGGGTCTTGTTCCCCGCCTTGGTAGAAGCTTTGTGCGCTTTTCCTGCACATCCTGAGGTACCCACTACCGTTTCCTCACGGGTTTTCCTCGCGGGTCTCTTCCGCGCTGCGGCTCTAAAATGGTGCACTCCGCAGAATCAACGTCATCATCGCTGCATTGCATGACTTCGACGTGACCAAAACATCAGCGGGAACAACCTCAGAGAGGTCATTTTCGTTCACGTGCTCTTCGTCAACAATGTTGCCATCTTCGTCAGGTGGCAACTGGCATATAGATGCATCTTCGCGTTCTTCATCGAAAAGGCTGAACAAATATCGGAGATCTTCCGACACAGTCACTTCCACTGTGTTGTGTCAACGTAACCCGCAACGTTGCGGCGCTTGGAACGAACACCACACACGTCATCGAGCTATTGATGCGATGAAAACGAGCGTTGCGATTTGTGATAATCAATCTCACCTACTTGACCGCTTTGTTTTGGTCACGTGACGACGTGGTATCGAAGTTGTGAAATCAAAACTATTTTGTAAAATTATATAAAACATATTTTGAACTGTTTTTTTTTAGTCATACTAGATATTACCGTGAAGTATGTATTTTTAGACCGAACATCTTATGGTTTTCGCTTTGAAAACTTAATATTTTGCAATATTTACAATACTGGCAATGGGCCAAATTCGGAAGATATTCTTTCGTCTTTAAAGAATATTTTTTTCTTTTACTTTCCTCGTTTGTTGTGGTTTCTATATTGAAAATTTTTGTTTCCCATCCCTTGTGTCATGCCCTGTAATAGGGCCTTCAAGGTATTATGAAATAAATATAACTTTTGAGTATCTATAACCGCTGAGTATATAGTTATAGACCAACCGCCTTTATGATTTTTTTTAAACTGAGTATTTAGCTATATGTTCAGTATTTTCCATTTATTTGAGGAAACATGGGAACACAATTTCTATAAATTTTTTAAATATATAATTTGTTTGCCTTTTTTATTAACAAACATAAGTTTTCAATCTTTATAGGATAGCCTGTTTTTTTCAAATAAAAGTTAATATCAATGTTCTCGAACATTTTTAATGCATTTGCACCCGTAAAAACACTCTTAAATGCGTGACAAAACCTATTTGAAAATTTAGAAGAATATATTGACCTACTAAAAACGGTGCTTATTTTGCAATCTCGTTTCAAATCTTTTTGTTCTTATTTAGTTCTTTACCCTTGGAGTCTGGTTTCCGCAAAATTGAAGATTTATTTAAAAAATAGAGTAGTTATTACAAATATATATATTCGGAAATGTACTTTTAGATGAGTAATAACACATACAAGTTTTCTTTAGAACGGGTCCTTGAGGTTCGAATATAGGCCTGGACCGTTTGGCATGAAAGGATTCATCTGTACACTGTTGTCATATGGACATCTGCAAACTATCCTACCCCACTGACTACCGCCTAAGAAGGAGAGGCGCGGTGTCACAGTCAGGGGCGAATGCTGATATTTCAAGAGGGAGGTGGCCAGCGTATAAGGTTTTTGAAAAAAGCCCTCCCCCCCTCCTTTCTCTTTCAATTCACTAAACCAGGAGTCTCCAGAGCCCGGCCCGCGGCCCAGATGCGGCCAGCACAGCATGTCGGCTAGCACTGCTTACGTTGGCCATTACCGAAAACTGGCCAGGCTACGCCGTCGATTTCCCGGTACTGGCCGATGCACGCCCAGCGCCGGTCGACATGCTGTGCTAGATATGGGACGACGCGCTCCAAATCCGCAAAGTGAGATACCAGAAACCATTACCATTCTTAGTCCCCTGCTTCATGCTTGTGTAACTGTGCGAAAATTCCAATTTGTTCTCGTGTTCATTGCGCTTAGTGTCCTCTTTCACAACTATTGCGTACTGTCAGCATTAGTTATATCATTCTCATTAGTATTTTGCACTGCGCTAATGTGCCAAAGTTCCCATCCGCTTTGGTACATGCCCGGTGAGTTTTCTTGGTCGCAACTGCTGTGTAATGTCGTAATTATATGGAATATTAAACTTCAGTGTGAACTGTATTTACTCAGCCACCTCAGGTTTCTTTTCAATACTTACTCAAACATTCATTCCTGCGTTTAAATACTTATCTAGGTTTATTTGTTTTTGTTCGTTTACAATCACTCTTTTTTTCTGGCCCTTGCGATTGTGAGATATATTTAATCCGGCCCCTTGGCCAAAATGTGTGGAGACCCCTGCCCTAAACGTTTACATATGCAGAGTTCCATTAAAGGGGCAGGACATCCCGACCTCTCCCTATAAATCCGCCGCTGGTCGCAGTAATCGTTGCATGGCACACTCTTTGGAGACCAGACCGGTTTTCGTGGCACCTTCAGAATGCGAGATAGACAAGCACGAGAACCAGGTGCTGCCTTTGTGCCCATCCCGTTTCCCCATGACCAGATTCTTAGATATTTAGGGTCGGGTGCAAGTCAATATTGAAGAGATCCTTAAAAGGCCCCTGAAAAGAACAAAAAAAAAGTTTTTTTTTTAACAGCCTGGTTGTAACACCCGTCACCCGTGTCAAAAAAATTAATTTTACGCGATTTTTTTTATTCCAATATTGACGGCGCGAGACGCGATTTAGTCGGTAGTGACCTCCTTCCCATTTTGTTTTCTCTCTCGGCATTTCGGAAGCGTGGAGCAGAGGTGGATCAAATTTTCCATCACGTTGAGGTGGAGAGAGTGTATGACCATCTCGTTGAGGTGGAAGTAGTGTATGACCATTCCGTGACGTCATGGACTTCGCGCGCAAAATTTAATGTAACTCTGACGCCGTTAATATTGCTCTAAATTTTGTTTTCGCGTAACATTAATTTTTTATTACGCGTGTCTTAATGAGACTGTTTAAAAAAAACAGTGTTTTTTTCAGGGGCCCTTTAAAGAGCAATTTCGCTCAATTTCGAAGATTTTGGGATAATCAGTGATTTCGCTTTAAAAAGCCCTAGTAAAAGACACTACGTCACTTGCTTCGCGAAAAATGGGACATATATTTTAGAGAGCAGCTCTTAGGCGCCCATTCCCGTCTTGAGCGGCGTCGGCGTCGGCGTAACCGCGCGGTGCATTATGGGAAATGTCCCATAATACACCGCAAGGGACCCTCGTGACGTCACGAGGGTCCCGCGCGGTGCATTATGGGACATTTCCCATGATGCAACTCGCGGGGAGGAGGAGTAAAAGGAGGGGGAGGAGAAAGGGGGAGAGGAGAAGGGAAGAGGGATGAGGAGGAGAGAGGGGGAGGAGAGAGGTGTTTCGGTATGTGGACGATTTTCTGCTGGTGTTTGACAATGTGGATGAAGAGGCAACGCGGGCTAATGTCTTACTTGCTTTCGGATAGAGTGGTGGGGGACTTAGGTTTACGTTTGAAGTACCGAAGGATAAGGTTCTCCAGTTTCTGGATCTGGCGCTGTGTCTCAAGGAGACACAGGTATGCTGGTCCTTCAGTCCGCGGTCAAGGAAGGCGATTTTGGACTACAGATCATCCCAGTACTCCAAGCTGGTGAAGAGGGGCATAGCAGTTTCCTGTCTCGGTTTTGCTCTCGGGAAGTCATGCGTTCACACGATGACCGACAGTTTCTTGGCGCAGGTTAAGAGACTGAGGGCGTCGGGGTACCCGTCAGCGCTTTTATTGGAGGTGGCAAGTGCCCCTCTAAAGAAGGCAAAAGGGATAGAGAGGGTGAGGGCCGACTTCCACAAAAAGCGAAAGGTGGTGGTCCCCTACATTCACCTTGTCTCCCACAACCTTAAACAAGTTGAAGGCTGGTATGGAGTCCCGGTAGTGTTCTCGGCCCCCAAAAAATTAGCCAGATTTGTGCAAGGGTGGGCGCCAGAGCCGAAAATCGGGTGAAGGCGAAGTGTACCAAAAGACACCCAAAACCTTTTGTGTCATGTGTCTCGACTGTAGTGTACAAGATGCCCCTGTCATGTGGTAAATTCTACAATACCAGACAGGGAGGTGCGTTAACGATTGGCTCCGGGAGCATGCTTACCCGCTGAGGGCCACGGTTGGGGACTCCTCCCTTTGCATTGCAGAGACTGCACTTGTCAGCCGGCCTTTGACGAGGTGACGGTTGAAAGGAGGCATAGAGAGAGGGTCACTTGCGAAATTATTGAGGCTTTTTATATTTCCTGCCTCGGAGAAAGATGTGTGAGTGAGCCGTCGGTTGCCTTATGTGATAAGGAGAAGTCCTTTTTGCGCCAGACCATGACTGGCATAAGTTGAGTCTAGTGAACCTATTTGATGACATGTGCTTTGTGTGTGGCGTATTGTTTGATCACACACTGTGTTATGTGGTACTGACGTGTGTGTTTTCTTTTCCTTTTCAAATAAAAAAATTCAGTTACGAGTGCAGCTGTTGTCCTGTCGTGTCTATTCCTTTTTCGTCCTCGTTTTTTGAAGCTGTTACACCCACCATGAACCATGTCAAGCTGTTTATTATCCACGCTCTGTGTATGACCTCTTCTCGACGGGTCGATTGAAACCGAAACCATGCCGCTCTCCTCCCTGGCCAACTTGTTCCCAGAATGCACCACGCGCAGCGTTGCTCGCAGGAATTTATGCAAGTAGTCTATTCGGCCGTTCGAGTCAGCCGATTTCGGCATCTTGGCGAGCTGCAAAGTTTGCCGGAACGTTAAAGAAACTTTCAGACAGAACTACGCCGTAATATTTGATGTGTGGTCTTCGTAGGTGATACTTAAAGGGGCCCTGCAATCATATTTAAGCGTGTACCTTTTTTGCGGTTTCCACGTCTCATGGGGTTCGGGCAAGCCAGCGGGCACGGCGAGAGTAACTAAATATCAGTGCGTCATATTTTAACCGGACGACGCGGAAACCTCCTCCACCGACGAGGGCGACCCGCGGTACCGAAGGCGCGCAAAATGTGACGTCTTTGGTCCTGGGCTTACTACTGGTCAGAACCGCTAAAAGATTGTTTTTAGTCGAAATACAAAATATAAGTGGCGCGAACCGTTTCAATTATTTATAAAAGTAGCTTTTGTTCAGTATTTTCGACCAGAAAAGAAACGAATGCAGTTTATAAAGTACGGAAACAAGAAATGACCCGTCGACATACCCGCCAACAAGCGGTGGAAAAGGCGGCGCATACTAGAAAGGAGTAGTGGGATCAGGCGCCGACACGGAAAGGTCCCGGATGTACGCGGCGGTGCTGCGGTCGTATGGAGAGGAGGATCCGACCGGCTCCGAGCGTTCCGAAGGCCTTCGGCGAGAAGCTTTGTCTTGCGGTTTGGCCGTTTCGCGGTATGGCAGCGCGAAGTGGCTCCGATTCTGAACTGATCTTTACCCCGTGTTTGCTGTCGTTTGTGGCCAATAAAGTGTCATGCCGGATTAGTGTTTAATCGCGCAGCAAATGCAATGAGAGCCGCTCTGGCTGCCCGCTGCATGCCGCCTATCCAGAAGATGCTTCAGTGGCGCACTCTCACGCCGTCGACACGGAGTGCGGCAGGCGTGAGCGCTCGATGAGCTCACTATTCCTCCTCTAGTTCACGGCCACTCAAGCAACCAAGGACGTCATGAGGGAGGTTATTTTTTGCTTGTCTTTGTAATTTTAATTTGCCTATAACGTTTAAAATAAAGCGAATTTTGAGAAAAGAAAGTTTCACTAAGTTACTGCGTTCAGTGCGCTCAGGTTCGGTGCAAATTATAAAGCAGTAAAAAAGTCCTTGCAGGGCCCCTTTAAGGAAACTGCATTGTGTGCACAAAAAATAAAATAAAGCGGAGTTGTTTTTTTAAAGGCCGTCGTACAGTCGGCGGAAAAAGTTTGCGGGGCGCGGGAGCGTCAGCCGAAATGATTGGTTGTGCCTTCTGACGGCGCGCGGCCGCTCTCAAGATTCACGCAGTTTAGGAGAGAGGAACGCAGTTTAGGAGAGAGGAACGCAGAAAACCGAGGTTGTACGTCGGTCTTTAAGGAGCAGTATTTTATTCGAGATGACCACCATACGGCATTTCAAGGCTATTTGGAAAGTCTGCAAGGTTTTAAAACTATGTTTTATTGATATCTGGAATCAAGGTCTTCGGTCCGTGCGAGGAATTTTCCCGAACGATTGAGAGCTCCAGCTGTTCTATCAGTACAGCCCAGAAGTCGGAACTCACGCCCCTCACTCAACCTCAAACTCGTGAGTCTTCGAGGCTTCCGAACTCACTCAACTCTCACCTCGCATCTGATCGGTGAGGGTGAGTAAGGTGAGTGAGTGCACTCATGAGTGAGTTCTGGCAAGGTATTGTCAGCACTCGGGAGTCACAGGGAGAAAAACTTAACAAAGGTTTATTGCATAGCGCAAAGATGTGACGGAAGACGAAGAGCTCCTGAACAGTTGCTCCTTTTTGTTGCCTCCTCTGGGCGGGGAGATGGGCTTGTGGGCAGAAATGTTCGAAGGCAGACACAAGGAAATCGTTCTTCGCAGGTTCTCGACGATCGGAGATCTACCAAGGACACAACACAGGTGCTAGTCCTTATCGTTCATTCCGCACAATCACAAACACCAAGGGGAAGAGTTTGATGTTTGGGGCACATTTTCTTGCATGTGGTGTCTGGGAGTATCTGAGCACACGGTAGTCCGGTCCCAGTTTCCCCTCAGCAGTGACTCACAAACACCGGTGAACACAGTGTGAGTCACATTTGCACCTCACTAGCCGATCCGCAACCATTGTAGAGGTCCAGGCTGTCTAGCCCTAACAGTGTCTACATGAGTTCTGGACACTGAGCCTGATGAAATTCTCCTCTATTCTTCATGAGATCAGTGCTTGCCACTTTCTTTGCATCGCTTCTCTCTCCTCATCACTTTGAGCATGCTCTGAGAATTGAAAAAAGGGAGTTTTTGTTCTCACCACGCAATCACCAGTCGGAAGCAATATTGTATGATATTGACAATAAAGGGAAGTCAGTGTACCTTTTGACTGATATTTCTCTTTTCCTTGCAGCGTTTGACGTGATATTTTTCGTGTTTTTTTATTTTCAGAACATAACTTGAACTCCTTTTTTCATGTGCGACATTTGTTACAATGAGTGCCGATGCTCAAGTGGATTGTCCCTGGCCAATATCCAAACCAACCTCCAATGTCCAAACCAATAGAAGGCAAGAGTGAAACACTGCAATCCAAGGCTTGATTTGCGTGCCAAAACAAGACATCCAGAACAAACTTGGAACAAACCTATGCAGGTAAGGTTTATTTATTGTTCTTTAATCTTTGATATATGAAATAAGGTATTTTGCACTTTGTGTATTAACCTCTCATTTTTACATTTATATTAATGTCGTTTTCGTCCCATTTGAACGCTCAGAAAAGTAACGCATACAAGCGCGTTGTTGACGTTTTTGTTGTGGAGGTAGTGCACCCTGGGCTGGACAGGTTATTTTTCGATTTTCTTCTTGCAGACTGAAAATCTTTATATTAATTGCATTCAGAATATTTATTATCATATTTACTCGAATAAGTTGTGCACTGTTTGTAAACAGAGTTTGTATGTCTAATTGCTTCCAGCAAATTACGTGGGACATATAATCATTTGTATAAACGTTATCTGCGCCGCAGGACATCTTGCAAACAAACCATTTTCATATTTCATAATTTACGGTGTTTGAGGAGAATAACGTAGAGGACGAGAACCGGACGACACGTTCCTCGTGTCGTCCGGTTCTCGTGTCGACACGTTTCTCGTGTCGTCCGGAGAAACGTGTCGTCCGGTTTTCGTCCTCTATGTTATTCTCCTCAAACACCGTAACTTAACCAGCACGCTCCATTTCCACGAGTATTCATAATTTATTTACCACATTCTGGAGAACGCAGTGACTGGCTAACATAAAATCTGCAGGAAAGCAGATGCATGGGTGTTGATCTTGAACAGCGTGCAAATTATCTGAATAGGTAAATGCAGTGTTTTGCGCGATAATTTAAGGGCTTTTTTAGAAAGGATTTTCCTCAAAGTGGGAAGTACCATACGAAGTAGAAGTCATCCTGCGGCATCATTTTTAACCTTCTTTCAGAAAGCTAATCTGCACATGCTTCAGGAATATGAGAACCTAATGCAAAAGGGAGGGCACGACCATCTCTGTGAAGAGACTTGATTGGTTAGGGAGCCTTAAAAGCAATTTAACTTGGAGAAAGCTGTCTTTGATAGAAGCTGGACCAACTAGTCCTGATGTTTGAATAGAACGCCTGCATGCACTGTCCTTTTTGAAGAAAAAAATATCTTGTACAATGTTTTACTGCAGGCATGAAAACTCTTTCGGCAGATCTTGAGCGCCCGCCTTGACGCATAGTTTGAAAATTTGAAGCAAAAGCTCTTACTGGAATTCATCAGCGTGGATCCCGTTGCTGTTTCAACCGAGCTTTTGTCAAGTTTTCGTAGGTGTTTTTTATACCGTAGCTGTTTATTAATCTAGCTGCGGAAATAATTGACCCGTTGGCCTGCAGGCCAGCATTTTGTGCGGCCAAAGCCACAGCGTTGGCGAAATTTACTTCGTTGTAGACAGTGTCATCATAAGAACTTGCACCACTGGAGCCACCACTGGAGCGACCACTTGTGCAGGAGCTGTTGCTCTGCTCCGTCATGCTTGCCCACGATGGCGCTGGAAGGAGTATAGGGGGCCAGAAAATGAGAATTTAGATGTGTTGTTTCCTAGCAACAAGAACCTCGAGCTAAAAGCATTAGTCCAAGCACCACTGAACATTCATTGCCATGAACTTTCGCATTTGCTTTTTAAACTAAAGATGTCCAATAAAGCTAACACTCCAAAACCCTACACTTTTGTGGGCCTTTAATTTAAAAAATATTGCTGTATCAAAGAAATCCAGTTTTATTGAAGGTGCATCCAAGCGGAGACAGGTCACTAGTCTGTAGTCTTTAAATAAGCTGTCCTTTTATGACTGCATATTGACCTTTGAAGGAATTGGAGATACTACTACCATAGATAATGGCAACTCATGAAGGGCGATAGAGTTAGGAATGCCTTGTTGCACAATATGTTACTGTTTCACTCTGGAATTTGGGCTTTGCCGATGTACAAATTTTAGAGAATACAATATTTTATGTTTGATATGTAAACATTCGAGCCACAAAAGCTAAAGTTTGACAGTAGTAGTACTGCAGCTCCAGGTTTCAATGACAAATGCTTTTATAGTACTATCCAGTAATAACACAGTGAGGTTTGTTTATAAAGAGGCCTCACAATGACAACTTTTGCATGAACGCTGAATATATATATAGTAGCTTTTTGCTTTGAGGAGGTTGGTAAGCAAGTACGCTTGTAACTGTGCATAGAAGTAATCTAGACAAGGCCAAAGTCCTGAACTGTGTGTTATTAGGTATATGTATACTAAACACCATTGTGGATTATGAGCAGGGAATTTCAAACATCATTTTCCATAAGGCATCTGGCCACCTGAAATTTCAACCAAGGAATGCTTGCATCTTTCTAGTAGAACGGTTTATGGGCTTACAACCTCTGTTCATATCTCTGAAATATCAACGTGTAATGTCTTGTGCAAGGGGACGAGCCACCTTACATCATTACGCTAGCATATTTTGAATTATGCATCCACCAAATGCATACTAGGAGCCATACCCTGCCTCTTTTATGCGCAACGCTAACGCAAAATTAACATCCATATTCCGTGTTACGATGAATGTCCTAATGTTTAGTATCGGTATTTCATGCTAAAAGGAAAGAAAGATCTTAAGCTAAAACTCAATTGAAATACTTGACTAATCGTGCTGCATGAAGTGAGTACAGCGTGTCTAACTTACCATGACTTCGTGCATAGTCTGTGTCTCCAGCCACACTGGACTCTAAGGACTGTGGCCGTGTAATATCGTCCGCGTCCGACTCTCCGTCCATGGGATGATAAATATGTCCTGGTTCAACAGAAGGATTGGGTTGTGTCAGTTGGTTTTGCATGAACCTCAGCCACGATCCTACGCCGATGAAAGATGGAGAACGAAAGAATACAGACATTTGTAATTTCTTCACAGGTGGCCATACCTCGGCAAACCTCACTAATGAGACCCTCACTCACCCTCATCTTCATAGGTGAGGTGAGGGTGAATGAGTTTCTGAACCTGTAAAATTCACGAGTGCGAGGATGAGTGAGGGCCGTGACGGCTGTGAGGACCATAAGTGCGTGAGGGGTATGAGTTCGTGAGGGCCGTGAGGGCGGGAAGTGTGTGAGGGGCGTGAGGGCCATGAGTGCGTGAGGGGCGTGAGGGCGGTGAGTGCGTTAGGGGCGTGAGGGGTATGAGTGCGTCAGGGCCGTGAGGGCGGTGAGTGCGTGAGGGGCGTGAGGGCGGTGAGTGCGTGAATGGCGTGAGGGCCATGAGTGCGTGAGGGGCGTGAGGACGGTGAGTGCGTGAAGGGTGTGAGGGCTATGAGTGCGTGAGGTGCGTGAGGGCGGTGAGCGCGTAAGTGGCGTGAGGGCCATGAGTGCGTGAGGGGCGTGAGGGGTATGAGTGTGTGAGGGGCGTGAGGACGGAGGCGTGAGGGCGGTGAGGGTGCGTGAGGGTGCGTGAGGCCGTGAGGGTGGTGAGTGTTTGAGTGGCATGAGGGCCATGAGGGCCATGAGTTCGTGAGGGGCGTGAGGTCGGTGAGTGCGTGAGGGGTGAGAGGGTCATGAGTGCACTGAGGGCCGTGAGGTTCAGTGTGTTTGAGTGAAGGGTTGAAGGTGAGTGTGAATGTGAGGATGAGGATGAGTGAGGGGCTGAAGGTGAGTGTAGCTGTGGGGGTAAGGAAGGGGCTTAGTTGAGTGTGGCTGTGGGGGTGAGGGTGTGTGAGGGTGACCTAAAAGGCCGACCTTTGCAGGTGGCTGACACGTGAAGCTTTTGAATGTAAATTTTTGGAGTTAGAGTAATATGGATGACAAAGCTGTGATTCAGTATCTCAAGACACTGCCAGTCTTGAAATGCTGTCACTTAATTGTCTCGTCTATGTGAGGCAATTTGGCCAGTGCAGTATGACTAAAAAGCATTTTTTATGCACGTCATGAAACTCATGACATGCGAGTTTGTGATGCAAGATTTATGCTAACACACTCAGACATTGGCCCCTTCAAGTTATTTTCATAAAGCGGGAATAGGGGCACTATAATGAGATGAGTGCGGCTATATAATGCATGAGGGGCAGCAGAGAAGAGATAGTGAATTTTGTCACTTCTTTGTAGAAACATAAATTGCAGGTGCAAATGACTTGTACACAAAGGAACTGTTAGCAGCTTTGCCCCATTGTCATACATTGTCATATGAATATTATACCTAATGACATTCAAATGACCATATGAATGTCATGATTATTATGAAATTTGCGGTTTTGAATGCGTAATTGCCCAGATTTAGAGGCAATTCCAAGATTTATATCTTGGAACACGGGCTGGTTACGAGAATTCTACAAAATGGAAGACTTGGAATATGACTGCCGTGAAGTTTCCAATATAAACACATACACATACCCCAACTACGGTTATTAATGAACTTTAGTTAATTAAAAATTAAGAGCGGATTATCCCTCTACTTAGTGTGTGCATGAGAACATAACCTAAATGCAAAAATGCATTTCGCATAAATACCATTGTTTATTTTTTTAAACGTGAAAAAACTTAATTTTGAACTTCCTGTATGTATACTAGCCGCTCTGCCTAGTGCTCGTCAAAAATATATTCCATCTAGTACACAATGTAGGCAAAACAGTTTTCATTAAAATTTGTGAAGATCGGGAGGACATGTCTGACCAAAAATCTTCCTCTTCACAGGCCAGGGGATAAAATGAAGTTCATTACAACTGCAAATTAATTCACTGACCCTGAAGTGCCGCAGGGTGCGGCCCAGACACCTCCAGGGCGGGTGGTAACGAGTGCGACTCGCTGACTAGCGACGGGAGGGACGACTGCACTCCTCTGTCCATGAGAGTCTGGCAGAAAGGTGATGGCTGTGCCTGCGGCTTTGACTGCAACGGAGGCCTCAGCAGGGGCCTGAGATCTTTCGTGGCGAAGTGGGGGCCCGTGCTGGGGTCCGTGTAGCAGGCCCCGATGCTGTTGCTGGATTTGTTAAGGCTAGCCCTAGGGGAGGGACCCGTGAACTTGGGTGCCCCTTGCATCACCCTCGCACTGCTGAGGGAGGCCTGGGAGCAGCCTGAGAGCAGCTGCACATGAAAATCAGGGAACATCATTAGGCAATTGGAAAGCAGGCCATCTGAGTAGGACGATTTGTCATATCAACACATTCTCCAGAATTTGTGAGATCAAGTACTATAAATCATGATGCAGCCAGTTTTCTTTTCTTGGTACTAGTACTAAAACGTCAATATACTAAATAATATATATAACTCAATAAATACGCCCCTAGACAGGGACTAATATGGTACCTATTTTATTTCTGTGCGATGTATAGCTTTTACACAGAAACTTGGGCTGGTGTGAAAAAGTGAAACACCCTGTAGATTTGAGGCATAGTAATTTAAAGTAATAGAGCACTGTATTTTATTAAAGTCAATGCAGTATCAGATAATAAATGTATAACATGTCTTGTATTAAGAAAATTAATCTTACTTTAATTCTTCTCACTAGTATGGGATGCATAGAAACAAAAAACTCAACGAGTGCCGGTTGCACACATCAGAAAGAAGGCTACATATTTCATACTTCACCATCGTTCAAGATATACAATGTCTAGAAACAATGTGATTTAATGCATGAGACTGTACTCAGTTTTAACTGTCACCATCAGTATTGAATTTAGTAGTAAACATATTATATATTCACATGTACACACTAAGTTTGACATGAGTGAGGAAACTTTGAAGTTTCAATATTTTCATAGCACATATCCTTCACTACAAAAGCTTTCTCCCCTGTAGATTGGTCAGTAGGCCAAGAAATCTAGACATGTTAACATAGAAGAATCAAACAAAGAATAAAACAGCTCAGGCGATGAGTCTCCAGTATCTCGATCTTCGTCTCCATCTTTTTCCGACCGGCATTTGTTGGGCCTTCCAGCAACGATCCCGGAAACCAGTTCTTCCATTTTGCAGTTCCCATTGAAAGCTGGTAAAACATAAAATCATTCGGTCTCTCCTTTCATCTTCTCGCGCCAAATCCTGTTTTCACTTTGTTGGCTTAAGCATTGCAAAACCACAAGAACGTCTCCTGAAAGCTGGATATCCACAAGATCTACTTAGTACCATTCTTGTTCAGTTAATTTTAGCTACCCAAAAGCCCCGTGCTCCACGTAGAAAGACTTCACCTGTTATCTCCATCCCATATGTGCACAACTCTGCACACAGGTTGAAGGGAATAGCAGCGCGCTTCAATACTTCAGTTGTATTCTCGTGCAAGTTGCGCCTAAAACAACTTTGCAGAAAAGTGAACAACAACGAAGCCCCCAAAGGATCATGATGTAGAATACTTGAGACTGTTGTAAAAGCTGGGAAACTTGGTCGAAGAAAAAGGACAGGGAAAATAAAAACGTCTCAAAGGATGTTTCCCAAAGGATGATCATGTTCCATCAAATATGCCAATCAGACCGTTCCCAGTGAAGAGCGGGTGGTATACTCTATCCCTTTTTCATGCGGTGACCGATACATTGGTCAGTCAGGGCGTTGCCTGAACACCCGCCTAAGAGAGAACGTCCTCAAGGTTTTCCGTGCCTCAAGCGACTATTTTCATCCAATTGTTGTGCATAAACGCCTTCGCACGAACTGTGAAGCTCGATTCCAGGACACCAGCCAGGGGCTCCGGAAGTATATCTGATGTGTGGGGGCGACATCTGGGGGCTCATGTCGCGTCGTGTAGTTCACCTCTCTCTATCTTTCTATCTCTCGCTCTCTATATATATATATATATATTTTTATATCAACGACCACTGACGAAGCGCAGTGCAGAGAAATGAAGGCTGCAGACTTATAGAATCTTCGGAGGCTCCAACGCTGTATAGCCTGGTGTTGGCACTTTCCGTACATGGTTTGTCTTTCGCGTCGAATTAGCCTGTGGCGCCTCGTCGCCTATTGAATGCAGCTTCAACATGCAGCAGCCTCATGGGTGGTGGGAGGGGAGAGGAGGGGGGAGGGCGGGGTCGGAACAGCTTTGACTGTGGGGGCATGCCCCCACTAGTTTAGAACCTGTGGGGGCGGCTGCCCCCACTCCCCCCCCCCCTGGTTCCGGAGCCCCTGACACCAGCATAATTGGGAGACACAAGAACAAGCTCGGCCGAGAGATTATTGAAGCATACAGGATAGCCGGTGACGAACACAACATCGCTGCCGCTTCTCTTGGGTTGTCCAGGGTTGAGATGAAATACCTGAAGCCAGAGCTGAATTAGTCAATGGGCTCGTCTATCTGGATTGTCAATAGTTTTTCTTCTCCCTACTTACTTCATTTTTTTATCTTCTAGTTTATTTTGGGGGATTTGCGTATTTTTTCGGGTGTTTTTCATGTATCTTCTCTTTGTTTAAGAAGTTGGGAGGGGACGGTACGCATTGAAGGAGACATCAGTAAATGTTCGTTGCTAGTTGAAAGAACTGTGCTGTCTGTCCTTGTCCCTAAGTGTTTTTATTCTTTCTTTGATTCTTGTATTTTCACCAACCCGCTCTTTATTCTTTGTATGTTAACATAATTTGCATTAAAACTTCCAAATAACTGTTATCTTGCCATGACATTTTACTATCAAAATAATTATCCCAGCACTTGCAGATTCCTCATACTAAAACAATGCTAGAAATATCACCAGTTAAGCAAAATATGTGTTGATTATATACACTTCAGCTAAATCACACTGTTTGGGATATGTGCACTTTTTCAGAGGCTATTATTTTGTGCATACCCTAATATCCTGAGAGACAGCCTACCCCAAAAGGTAGCCCATCCCTTTTTTGTTAATTGTTGTTCTTGAAGGGCATGGTCTCGGGCAGCTGAATGAAGAAGCAAGTCTGACGTTTTTCCCAAGCTAATCTTTTTGTAAGGGGTGGTGTCATGCACCAAAAGAGAACTCACTGCTCTTTTTCACACCATTTGACATCCATGGAGGTGGGCTCTCCTTCAGGATATTGTATGCAGACTTTTATTTTTATTTCTAGAAGTTACAATAATATAATAAACATGTCACAAATGTTTCAAGTGTTGCTCCTTCTTGTTTGATACCTGGTAATATGGCCTCCAAGGTATGAAAGGGGTAAAGTGCGTCTACCTTTTGCTTTAGTTGCCTACTGTGTGGCGACACTCCCCGATGCGAAGCGGGGGTGTTTGGTGCGGAGCCAACGTCGCTTGGAGGCTGCTCCGGAGGTGGGGGAATAATCTCGGCCCAGTTCATCATGGGGCCCTTGGGCATGGCATTCCCTCTTGAGAGTTTTCGCCGGCTCTTCTTTATGGGCATGCCATATTCGTCTATGGGTTAGAGAAAAGTTGAGACTAAAATCTAAAAGGGGGAAGTGACTACTATAAAAAGATATGTTGGTCCTTTTTTTGCAGCAGATTCCTTCTTGGTGAAGGTCTCCTCACCTGTTGTGTAGCTTCCAGAATCACTGACTGGGCTTGTGAGCTTGTCAGACTCGAGCAGTCGGTTTGTAATGCCTTCTGTTATAAACAAAATGCAAAGAATGAGATCTCTAGCTTTGAACAACACTTTTTGGGTTAGGTGCAGATAACTGGAAAATATATAATGTACCTTCGTTTGATCTCCTCAGCTCAAGATCAAAAGCCTTGTCCGATAACCGGCCTCCTTCTTCACCAGAGCTACCGCTGCGCCCGTCTTGACCCTGGAAATAGGAAACCGGGACTCAAACCGCAACCATAACCGAAACCGAAAACCGTTTAGGAACGAAATTTTTTCAGTAACCAGAACCGGAACGAAACCGTTATTTGAAATTTATAGAAACCGTGACCGTAACCGTAAATTATTTACCGGTAACCGATATTAACCGATTTTAACCCAAAAAAAATATTAGTTTTTCTTAAGAATGATCTTGAGGAGGGATCTTGAAATGACGTGGTCATTTGACAGAGTTACCGTCAGCGAGTGGTGCATCTGGTAATACATTTCCGTTCAATGTAAATTTAGGATTAAGAATACTTAGTTGAAAACACTGGTTTGGCTTATAATGAAAACTCTCCATTTCTAAATCTGCCACACTCCCACAATCGCTTCATGTATTGAGTACGTGTCGCCTTCAGGCTATTACCTATAAATTCGAATTCTGACATGTCCATCCAACTCGGTTCTTTCAAAACTACCGATGTTCCTGACCTACAGTGCCAGTATATGACGAAACGAGGTAAATTGACCATCATGCAGAACTGGCGGAAAACAACGCCTGGTATTTATTTCGTCTGAAACGTGTCGCGAGTGAAGATTTTGGAACAAAACAGAAGGAAAAAAAAAGATGTCAGAGGTTTTACATTGATTTTCGGATGTCACTGACATTACATATATATAATCTTTACACTACTTTGTGTTGGCTCTCTCTTTTCACCCTCTGCTTTCTCTCTCTCTCTCTCTCTCTCTCTCACACACACACACACACACACACGTATATATATATCCCTAATGAAAAATACACCAGGGAATCCTGGTGTGACACCAGAATATCTGGTGTGCCCACCAGCAATGCTAGTGTATCGAGCACACCAGCCTGGTGAGCTCGAAAAAAAAAATATATATATATATATATAAATATATATCTTCTTTACGTTCACACTTTTTTCTTTTTCTTTTGCAAGGAGAGGGTGAAAAGAGAGGGCCATCATAAAGTAGTGTAGTGAACAGGTGCTGGAGTTAGAAACGTGTGCAACTTTTGACCAATTAGAAGTACTAAGACCTGTTTGAGTTCTTGTTATTGTGAAGGTTCCGTTGTTGGAGGCGGATTGGTGGCTGAGCGGTCTAACGCACACCAGCTCAGAGCACGTAGAGCGGAAGCTCGCGCTGCATAATCCAGGATCCTGGGCTAAATCCCCACCCATGCCCGTTTCGATCTGGATGTGCATCGTACCGGCGTGCAATCGTGTATCACTACTGCGTGGTGCATGTTAAAGACCCCAGACTGGCGGTTGTACTGCACTGGCTAAATTGCTTATCTACAGCTGAGAGACAAATCACTCGTTGTAGGTGGACTAAAACATACCCACAACCAATTTTTTACCGTTGTTGGATATCTGGGACTACTTTAAACTTTTTATTACTAAAACGGCGGTCTAGCATTCCAATAAATCAAATTATTGGAGAAACAGGGAAAAAAACCGTTTCTAGGAACGTTTTTAGGAGCTGAAACCGTAAAAATTAAAACCGTAAAAAACCGGAACGAAACTTATATCAACAGGAAACGGTAACCGTTACCGAAACGTTAAAGTTTTCGGTTTCAGTCCCTGATAGGAAATGCTAAGTACCTTGTCTTAACTGATACTTTACCTTGATTTCAGAAGTGTCCATACATCCATGTTTAAACTAATAAAAATATTAAAAGCAAAAAAGGGTTCTACAACCTACTTTAAATATATGAAAATCAGCTACAAAATTAGCGAACAAAATTTGGTATCACTATGTCTTAAAATCATATGAAAATCAATGAAGATAAAACAAAGCACTGTGCATCTGTTCAAGTGCTCTTACGATATAAGTACTCGAAAGCGCATAACATCTATTCAAGTGCTTTTATGACATAATAATATACTATAAAAATACAGATAGTGTCTAATCATGCACCAAGATCAAATGCTCGTTGACACTCACGGAACCACTGAAGCTTTTGTGGAGTGAAGGATTTATCAATGTAGTTGTGGCATATGGCTCAGGGACTGAAGGAAGGCCTTTTTTGTAGAAAGTTGTCAAGTTGTGCGTATCAACCTCTGCATAGTCTGGAGCATTGATGCCACAATGAAGTGGCGCATAGACACTAAAATAGGAGAGAAGTAAAAAACGTAGTTTAATAGGTAACATCATGCAACCAATATATTTCAGTATTTTATTCTAAACTTGAACATCATTTAGTATTCACACCATAAAAATATAGTTGAAATATTAATATATTAACTTTACATAATGCTTATAACACTTTTCTAACAAGATATTTCACCCTGTATGCAGGAAAGGTTTCAATTATGATGATGCTCTTTTTTCAGTTTCATTTTTTAAATTTAGTTTTAAGCTAACTGCATCACGCAATAGTGTACCTAGCAAAAGTTAAAAGTTCATTTATCCTATCATAGTGGTACCTACCTGCATTTCTACTTCCACCACCTAACAGAACACTTTCAATCATTTGTAAGAACTGCTGAGCCATTTTGGCAAAAATTTAAAATGCTAACTTCTGCTCTTAAGAAAGAATTGTGGCGCTATTGATTTGTTCGGAAAGTAAGAGTATTGCTGATCTTCACAAACAATATGTGTTAATGCACAAGCATGATTGCAACAAAAAAATACATTAGAGCAACTTGGATTGCAACTAGATGGGGCTTCAAACTTAGGTTATGAACTCGATTCAAGCCATAAAATATTACACAATTTGAAATTAATTTCCAAGCTTAAAGATACACATCTAAGAGGGTTATACAGTGCGGTGTGGTTTACGAAGTGAATTGGGAGGGCTATCATAATGTCACTGTTGAGAATGAAAGAAATTGGTATACAAGACTCAAGAGATATAGAGCGACAGGGCAGAAGCAATCTATACTATGCACTTAAAAACGACGAACCTTCTCAGGCACATTTCAGAGGTCAGGCAATGCTTTTACTTCAGACATGATAACAGTGTATGGGTGACACAAAGGTCCATTAGAACGTGCTCATTTTATGACATGATGCAACCTCTCAACATGAAGTAAGGCCATCTAGTGGACGTTTACAACGAAGTATAAACTGGATGTCGTGGGTCCTTATGTCTCACTCTGCAGTGCTGAATGCATGACACCTCTAAGGGGTGAATGATCCTATTTAGCTGCTGTCGAGGAACGATGCTCAATAGAAACTCTTTTGTTCTTACTATTTATGATAGCTGAATAAAATTCCTAAATTTTACAGAGTCTTGCCTTTTTAAGCATGTGGCTAGTTCTGACATACATTACTTGTTTTGCATGATTGATGTTCTAGATGTAATGCAGCATGTTTATTGCGTCATGGGGTCTGGAAATTAGGTAGGTAATCATACATAAAAGCCAGTCTACCTATATTTTATGGAACACTGGTACTTTCAAATGCCGATTCAAATAGTCATACTATTGGTAGGTCTGTTCTGTAATACATTGATATATATTCCAGTTCTATGCAAATACCAGAATATTCATAGAACTAACTCTACAAAGAGTGCTTCTTATATTCACTAAACATCCTGAACCAAACTAAAAAGCTTTGTTGGGCTTTTGAGGTAAACCCTGGTTGCAACATTATATAAATTGACTCAAGCAAAATAGCATGTAAAACTAGACAGTGTTTCATTTTGGGAAATCAATAAGAGAAGCATTTCAAAACATTCTATAATATCCACAATTGGTTACTTCAGCAATGTTGCCAGTTGCTGCACTCAATGCAAACCATTTTATAATATACAAGTTTAGGAAGCTTTTGTTTAACGAAATCAAAATATTAGAGAAACATTTGTATTGCTCTGCTATTCATTTGGGTCCCATTCTTTGTCTACCAGTAGTGTTCCTTCCCATTCCACATTTTGTACAAGCAGTTGAAGTAGTGGTAAAAACGATTAGTTATTTACCTGGAGTAGTTAAGATCATTGGAAGTGCAGTCCATCTTGTTAAGCAGCTTATTCTCACAGAAGCCGTCTTTGGAAGAATCGCAGGGCCTCCAGGCACTATGGTTAATCCACAAGGCCTCGTGGGGACTAAGACCCGTCCTGCCAGTTAGTGAGTTGAAGCAGTTGCTCAGGAGGGTGCATCAGCAGTTTCATTCACAATGGTGCTCTTGTAGTCATGCAGTTTCAACTAGACAAAAGCATTCTGAATCTAGGATGGGATGGACTGAATTGCCCCTTACCTTAGGCCCTCTGACTTGTGCACTGGAGCTGAAATAAAAAGCTAATTTTAAAGTTGACTCTAGTGCATCAGTGTTGTACACGTTCCACTAAAAAGGAACGAAAGCCCGTTCCTCGTTCCTTACGATTTTTGGAACGCGTTCCCGTTACAAGTTACATCTGTGAAAAAGGAACTCGTTCCCGTTACAGTTTAAAAAATGGAACGTTTCGTTACATATACCGTATACGTTACATTTTTATTTTGGTAATTACTATATTTAGTTAAATCAAGCAGAGTTTTTGTTTTAATCTATCCTATTAGTAGTCAACATATGAGTTTGTATGTCGTCATGGAAGGGCAACAGCAGAAGAAAACAAGCGGAAGCAGGGTTTCATTTGTTGATATATTCAAGTCAAAAATCTCAGCTTTTACCTATATACATATTTGTAGTGGACAATTCAGACGAGCCGAATGTACTTTTACCCAACATTGTATGAGCGTTCTACAACAAACCTCACACGTTTCAATCTAACTAAGTCCCTTGGTCGAACTTAACAACAGTTGCTTCTCGATGTTGCTGTCCGAAAGACGAGCAAGTGGAGGAGAGGGTAGGGCCTTTGGAAGGTCAGTCTTAAAAAATACAAATACTTCTTTGTAAGGTTGACTTTGTTGTTCTTTTTGAAGGTGAAAAACAAGAAAAGAAATAAAGTTTTTTATCTTTTAAGTGACCAATCTTCGGGATACAAGGGTGCGTTCGATGTCTGGCAATCTGTGAAATCGTTGTAACTGTAGGTCTCGTTATGGAAGTTCACAAGTGGCTGTAGTCGGCCTTAGATTTCTGGGTGTATGAGGATTCATGGAACCAAAGAAAGTAGCTGAGTTTGAAACAACCCTCTTTCTTTGACTTTTCCTACGACTAAAAGCCTTGCTTTTTGTACCGCAGTTTCGGACACTCAAAAAAGAATCAATGTCCACCAGCTCTCCTGCACCCGAAACTTTTAGCAAGCGAGGACCACACAAAATAATCCATAAGATTAGTAGCCAAAAAGGTAACGAGATCCTGCACTTTGTACTTTCGAAATTTCCCTGTTCAAAATAAAATAAAAATTACCCCACTGGACGAAAAAAAGGAACGCCGTTACTCTTTCCGTTCCAGTAAAAGTGTAACGCGTTCCCGTTCCAGTTCCAGCGATGCAAAATGGAACGGCGGCGTTCCTTCGTTCCTCCTAAAAGGAACGCGTTCCAGGAACGCCGTTCCTTGGAACGCCGTTCCGTACAACACTGTGCATAGGTGACATTTGTAGACATATAAAAGGAGTTCTGAACCCTTTTCCTCACCTGCTGTAATTGCCTTCTTTAATTCGAGCTTTCGCTTGCGAATCACAAAGAGTACAAACATGCTGACGGCTATAAACATGAGGCACCCAATGAGGGCAATGAACCACGACTGCTTCACAATGTTGTGAAAGGGAGTGGACAATGCCGTTGAAGATGGGCTATCTGTTGATAAAGAAAGAGAGCACAAGTCCAACACATTAACTAAGATAATGTCAAAAAAGAAGACTTTCTCAAAACCTATTTTAATGTCCTAGCCTTCAAAATAATTCGCAAGGGTCGAAAAGGGGGCTCTGAACTCACGCATTCTGAACAGGACTGGAGAACTCAGGGGCCCGCTGCCGACCGAGGTGTGAGCAACAATGCGAACTTTGTAAGAAGCTCCCGCTTTGAGGTTCGTCACGACCAGGGAGTTTATCGTTGAGTTTGTACTCTTGTTCAAGAGGGGTTCAGACAGGTTTCCTGTGAGATAAACCTGCAATTCCACGGTTACATTTTTAACATGAAAGTGCTATGGTCTCATAAGAAACTGGGAAAGAATGTAGACTTGATAAGGCATGCATTTATACATTAGTACTAGACACTTTGAAATCAGTTATGATTTGGGGTCAATGCAGATGTAAGAGGGGTGCAGGGAAACAGTTCAGACTCACATTATAGCCTCTCAGCTTTCCATTGCAGTGCTGAGGAGGAGGAGGAGACCAGAAGATTGTAGCAGTGGTAAAATTCAACACATGAGCTCTAACATCTTCAGGAGCTGCCGTTGGAACTGTAAAGGTTTATGGATATGATTAGGATAACTATATGGCATGTCACTTACAGGACAAGTATATACATCGACAAGTATATCTGTCCTGGCAGCATTGCTGCATTGCTCCATGCATGAGTGTGTACATTGAAACATATCGCGCCTACTATGATCATTGTTGTGTTGGCCAACAATATTGGCATGTTTTCTCTTGCTCATCTGTATGCTGAATTTTAAAAAAAATGGTCACAATATACTAAGCAATAAATTTTGTTTTCTGCTATAAGGACAAAGCAGACATTCAAATGACAACGAGGCCACCTCAAGCATCTACATATAGAAAAATATCGGGGAAACTTTTATGATTTCCAGTTTGCTCCAAAATGCCGCACATTTGGAACACACTGCCGGCAACAGATATGGTCAGAATTTTAAGATTTTACATTGCATACCACTTCTTCTTTTTTCTTTTGCAAAGAAGGCACATTAGTTGTGCTGAATAATTATGCCAGCTTCTCTGCTGGAGTAGAATTGAGAGCAATGGTGGCAACACCACTAGTACCTGCATGATCAATTATGGCGGCAAATATGATTCCGATAAAGTTATAACAAGAGTCCTGCACATCCGCGGATTACCCGCATATCATCCGCGGATGTCCGCAGTAAACTGGTGGATACGTATAAATGAATCATTTGGCGGATTGCGGCTTGGATGCGGATGCCAGGGGCTGCGGATGCGGAGATCCGCGGGTTCT
Source organism: Ixodes ricinus (assembly GCA_037355805.1). Lineage (NCBI taxonomy): Eukaryota > Metazoa > Arthropoda > Arachnida > Ixodida > Ixodidae > Ixodes > Ixodes ricinus. The sequence continues at coordinate 31,141 of JAZHYW010022489.1, forward strand.
GATCTACCTTTTTGCCGAGGTGACCCATAAACATGCGTGACCGCCGAGTGCAGAGTGAATAAGTGAGTTATACTATAAAGTGCACCATCGAATGGTTTTGCGGGAGCAAATTGCTCTCGAAAAATGGTGCCAATCGAGAAGAAAATTGTTCTCTACTTCAAGAAAGACTTGATTCTACCAAGGATCGCTTTAGAGCTTTCTATCTCGCCAAAAATGCTGTCCCTAAAAATAGTAAAAAATGCAGGGCATCAATCGTCCCGGAAAAGCGTGTCCTTGTTTGGCAGAGAAAGAGCGGAAGACATACCTTTGGCAAAGAAAGCCCAAAACATACAAGCCACAAGAAAGTATAAAAACCACCTACCACAAGAGTGAGGTACGAGTTTATGTACTTCACTCTTGTAGCACAGTTCGTGCATGCTTTCCCAGTGCTTTCAAGTGCACCAGCAGAGAGAGACTTCTCTTTAGCGGGCCATTCAAAAGAGGCGAACCAGTCTGAATCAGTGTATCGTTGCCGATATTCTGTTTCTACACCTTGAACTCGATAAGCGAAACGTGCACGTGTGTGTGTCCTTTTTTCTCGACAAATGGCAAGCTGCTGCTAAGTATGTGGTTCGGAGTAGGCAGTCGCGGGTTCGTGTATAAAACGGAAACCGATAGATGTTGCTATTATTAAATATTGTGACATTTTCCTAGTGATGTACTCGCGTATTTCCACGTATATAAGAGTACTTCGCTGCGGTGAGTGTCCGCGCTTCCCCTCTTACTTTTTTATTATTTGACCTAAATTGAATGTTACTGTCTGTCCTTCATTAATTTTCATGTTTAGAAAATACGCGTCCGCTTAAAATGAGTAGCGGAAAAAATATTTTGTTTCCTTTGAGCGCATCTTCTTGGCAAAGTGTCGCTGACTCCCAGGACGATCTGGTAAATGCAATCATCTTTTCAGCGATGCGAAGTGTCTCTGGAAGAATCATCGCTTATAATGTAAATCCTATAAAACAAAATACGATAAAATGACTCCCCGTATTCTAACTCTGAAAGTTATTCGTACAAAGATAAGCAAACGGCTTCAAAGCTATGATTTTTATTCAAGCTTGATGTTTTGATATAAAACGAATGTGCGAATTACGGCTCGTATGCAGTTCCAAATTTTGTGGATGCGGATCGGATGCGTGTACATTAATTTAAGAACATTGCCGATGCAATTCGGATGCGGATACAAAATCTGCGGGTGTGGATTGGATGCGGATGATTAAACTGCTATCCATGCAGGACTCTAGTTACAACTAGATGTAGCTCTTTTTTATATTTGCTATCAAACTTCGGTCAGCACCAGTGCCAATGAAATTTTGAAAACCCAGATTGATCTATAGCACATATGCATGCCAAAGGAGCTCATACAATCTATAGAGAAGGTTAGTTTTGTATCAGTCACAATGAATCTATTTGCACTCTAGCCCATTGGCTATTTGTTACCTAAGTGGTTCTTTGTAGCCTAGAAGCCCAAATTGTTTTCTTGTGGGCTTGAAACTTTCTGTTTCTGATTATATAGTTTCAAGCCTTTCTCTCACCGTCCTCCAATGTCTGGACACTTCTTGAGTTGCTAGGTGGTCCTTCCACACTCTTGTAGAACGGTACCAAGAAGAACTCATACTTTGCATATGGCCTGAGATCGTTGAGGACGTAGGACGAGGCTCCTCCGTTGAGCACAGTCACCATGTTGTACCTCTGCAATCCCTCGCTCACATCTCGAAATCGAATGTAGAATCCCTCCACATAATCCTTGTCTCCTTGAATCTGTATTTTGAGTGAACTAACACAAAAATTGCAGTACAGGAAAGGGGGGGAGACTTACATTTTAATGGCATCAGTGCTTTTGTTTCAGAAATATAAATTTGCACAATGTACAAAATACTTCTTTCTGATAATTCCTGTCATTCTTAGGAACAACCTAGCAGAGTACATATTACAGTTAATGTGTTCTCAATCATCAAGCTTCTATCTTCACTCATGAATTTTGTGCATTCGTTATGCACTTTGCCAAATGTTTCAGTATCTGCACCTGCCCGATTTAAATAAAAACTTTCACCTGAGAAGTGAAAGTCAAATTAGGGTTTTTTTGTGCCAAACCAACGACGGGCATCTGGCACGCCCCAGCGGAGGACTGAGGATTAATTTGGACCACCTGGGGATCTTTTGACGTGCAACCGAAAGCTCGGTTACACGGCGCCTCCTCCGCAATAAGCCTCCATCAGATTGCGGGCACCTCGGCCGGGATTCGAACCCGCCACATGGGGATCCGTAGGCCAGCGCTCTCGCCTCGGAGCCACACCTGAGAAGTGCAGAGGTAAACTAGCCCATGGCAAAGTACTACACATTGAGTACTGCTGTGTACACATTATCAAAATAGCTCCAAGATAGTGAGTAATCCATTAACAAGCTTCATATATTTTCGACAAAAGCAGCTAAGTTATTTTAGCTCGTCATATCGGGAACGTTTGCTTTTAGTTTTGTCTTACAAGCTGTCATAACATGAAGCTGTAAGAAGAGGTTGTTCATACCCTCCAGGTGAGTTTCACAGCGGTGGAGCTTGCAGCACGCATGTCCATTAGAGTCACCATGCAAGAGGTCAACTTAGCCCGAGCTTCGTCCAGATTGTACTCGGGAAGAAAATGAGGAGCTAACCCTGAAACAGGAGACACTCCAATTACTTTCACGTCTTGGGTAAAAGCTAAGACTAATAAAATATAAGAAAGATTCATCAACATTTCGCTCATCCGGTCGTGAAGAATGTATTTGGGAAGATGCTCATTTTCGCATGAGGGAACGATGTCAAGATTAATTAAGCCCATCCAAACATATTCTAAGGTCTACATGGTTCCACGTTACAGCTAAATTAGAAGTGCAAACTTGGGCATGACAGTTCAACTTCCTGCACAATAGCTCTCCACTAATTCCTCTGATAATGAATATCGAATTCAAGCTTGCATCGAAGTACTTAGTATTTAGCTTGAGAAAAACCTGGAGTTGGATATAGTAGCCTGTTTTAGCTAAGAGGGTTTCATGTGCCCCCTGTAATTTCATGCAACACTTCACACCAGCTATGCCATTTTTTAGTTCAGATGAATTCTGCTATTTTATTTAGAAATATAGTCAAAGTCAAATTTGGACGTTCAACGTGCCAAACCAAACGACGGACATCTGGCACGCCCCAGCGAAGGACTGAGGATTAATTTCGACCACCTGGGCATCTTTTGACGTGCAAGTGAAAGCTCGGCTGCACTCCTTCTCTGCAATTAGCCTCTGTCAGATTGCGAGCATCTCGGCCGTGATTCGAACCCGTCATCTGGGAGTCCGCCGGCCGGCGCTTCGCCTTGAAGCCACCGAGGCGGCTAGAACAACAATAAATAAATAAATAAAACCTACCTAAAGTGCGTATGGTGTCAGAGGCAGGACTTGGGGGCCCCAAACCGTGAGAATTTTCAGCTCGAATGATGAAGATGTAGCGCGAGTCAGGCCGCAGTGGTTGAATTGTGTATGTTTCAGAGAGCACACGATGTGCTCCTGAAACCCAGCCACTTTGCAGATCGCTGCTGTAGTATTCAACTGAAATATAAAAGTACACTGCTGAGCCTTTCTTTTTCTGATGCTTTATACTTGGTGTTATTCCATCTGTCAATGCTTAAACGAGGCTGAAGGATCTTAAACATCAACCTAGATCAGTGAAGTGCCCAGTGGTCTTACTCGTGTATCCTTTCAACGAGGACTCTCCGACTTTTTCGCTGCGCCTCCAGGTGAGCGTGATAGAAGTTTCGCTTATGTTGACAACAACGGGTTTGGAAGGAGGCCCAGGGAAAGTGGAGGGATCCGGTGACCGGTGGAAGTTGACGTTGGGGTTGTGTGGAGACTCGACAGTCAGAGAGGCCGTCCAGGAAGTCTCTCCACTCTCGCTGGATGCTGTGCAGGTGTACATTCCACTGTCCAGAATTTGTAAACCTAAAAATTGAATTTAAAAAAGAAATCAATAATAATAGTTTTGAGGGAGGATGTATTTTATATCAGGAATATTGTTTACTGGGTCCCCAAATAAGTCCTTGTTTGACGAAAAGCACTCCTGGGAAGTCTAATGTATTATCCCGGAGACTCCCGAATTTTGAACATTTCGTACGGTTGTACAATTGAACGAAAATCTCCCAGAAAATGCAAATACTGCCGCCCTCTCCCTCTCCTCCTCGCACTTAAACAAGGAGTTTTTGCCATCGCAACAGACGGGAGCAATGATAGCGAGGCCCAGTGTTTTTTTTTAAGGTAGTGGATGCAGTAGCTTTGAACAAGGAGTTTTTTTAAAGATAGTATAGTTGCATTGGCACACTGCCATTCAATAAGATCTAACACCATTGAGTTACCAAAGAGACTGAAGCTGCTTTTACCGAAGTACATTCATAGGCTTACCAAAGAGCGCCCTTTAAGAAGATCAGTCAGTTTGTAGTATCTTAAATTTGCTCTAAAAATGTGAGTTCAGCATTTTGTGGGACAGGAAAGTGTCACATTATGACACAGGTTTCTTGGCAACCGGTTTTATTTCAGATCACTCTTTGTAGAGTAAGGGAAATGATCCCCACATAATAAATATGAAATATCTTCATCATGTGTGCCATAGGAGAACCACTAATAGGGAGTTTATGCCTTATGCTTATTGATCGTGTTTACTTACGCTTGGTTCTATGTGCTGCATTATCAGAAGCAAGCAACACTCGATGACACTTTGCAATCATTCGTCACTGTGCTTATCATCGTTATCATCTTCATTCTGTTCTGCGCCCGAGGTCAGCGGTGCCTATATTAACAGGTGCTTTGAAATAAACCCTGTTCACAACCTACTATGCCTCGACTGCCGTGGATTGTAGCAATATGTTTCACTTTCAAACACTAGCCAGTAATCATACACAACTTACCGTTAATCCTCAATGTTCCCGACTGAAGGATCACAAATCTGGGCCTAGTATCTGTCTGCAACGGGACTGCATTGTACTGCCAGCGCACCGTTGGGGTTGGTTTGCCTGTCGCTTCACATGGCATGATGGCCGCAGTGTTGATGGGCAGCGTCTGGTTGGCCGGACCCAAACGAATGACCGGCGGTGGGAGGTCGGCCATTGCAGTGACCTCCAGGTGGCCCTTTGCCATTGAAGACCCCACGACAGAGAGTGCAGAGCAGGTGTAGTAGCCCCTGTCTTCTTTGCGCACACTCGAGATGACCAGAGTACCCTCGTTCGTGACTGAGAACCTGCCGTGTGACTTTCCGGGGAACATGAGCACCTGTCGTTGGAGAGGCAAGAAAGCGCAGGTCAGTTTGAGTGTTTTGTGAAAGGGTAAACCCGGCAGGCTCACATTCTTAGCTCTCAATTTTCAAGAGTTGAATGGTTTAAAGGTCCTGAACTTCTGGCTTTCTTTAATACGCGCTAAAATCTTACAGTAAATTAATTAAAAAAGCCGCACTGCTCCAGAAATGACAACCTCTGGAAACAAAGTATCCTTTTTTTTTTTTTCTCAGCTGGACAAAAGCTCTTTGTTTAGAACAGTGGTTCTATACCACAGATGTTTCGGGGACCCGTTCTGGATCGGCGGAAGTGATGGGGGAGCCATCTGCCGAGGGGCAGGGGGCAGTATTGAACGATTGCAATGACCAAATGGTAAATGAAGGAAACTAAATGCATGCAAACCGACTTTGCAGCCCTGGAACAAAAAATAAGCAACCCTACTCACTCAGTGCACATGGCTTCATCTATTTAGCTTTGTGGGACAGCCCACATAAATAAAAGAAAAGTTTTAGTGCTTGGCTCGACTGATGGTCTAAGACTTCAGGGACCCCAAGAAGGCCTCCAGGGACTCCAAAGGGTCCACAGACTTCCATTTGAGAACCACTGGTTTAGAACATCTTAACCTATTGTTATTTATTTCTGAATTCGCTAACCTCCTTTTGGAGGCTGTGGTCTCTATGTAAGCTTGTGCTGTATTTTGTACTATACACTCGGGGGTGGTCCAATGGACCGTTTTCAAGAAGGCTCCGCACATGCGCAGGCTTTTTTCTCGCAGCGGCGAAACCTCGAACTTCGGTTGGCATCAGGAAGAATGGTTGCACTACCTCTCCTGCCTGTTCCACGACTCGGATCAGCTGCAGAGAACGCAGGAAAGGTATCGCAGCTCCCATTCTACACACCAACTGTAGTTGGAGTTTTAACCACTCGGTGTTGTCTTTATGTGGAAAAGGTCCGTTGTGCCATTTTTATGAATTCCCGCGCCCTGCGTCTTGCTGCACCCAAAGGGGAAAATTGCTCCCAACCGTACCAAAACGAAGAAATCAACGAACGAATAGGTTTTTGGAATACGTTTTCGTCTGGCAACTGTGAAACTCTAGCGGGGTTTCACCATCACAATCCAATCCAGGTTCCGGCTCTGAGGCATTGTATGACACAGAAATTTTTATGACTTTCGTGACGCAGCACAGTTTTATCAGTGTTAGCTGCATTTTGAAGCGCACTACTGAAGATTATTCAGATGAAAGCGCATCAGAAAAACGGGGACAACGAAGACAATACAGCACAAAGGGCTACTCACAACTGAAAGTGTTATTGAAAGCACGCAATTATTTATAGACAGAATCGCCCTCCCCGCAAAAAAAGGCGAATTGCTTATCGGTAATGTGCACCGAGGGTGCACTTACACAGCGTTCCTCTTATACCAGTCTTATATTGCACAATAATGCTTTTAAATAAATCTTTTAGCTAAGTAGCTGTATGTGCTGTCTTGTGTTCTTTTGCCCCGTTTTTCTGAGGAGCTTTTGTCTAAATGAACATGGACCAACCAGCCCAATCAGCCATTTTGTTACTGTAGATTAACAAGCGCAAGTAATTTTTTTTCATGCCTATGTTCAGAAACGTGGCACTGTTCCATGGAAATGTGGTGGCACATAGTTCCTATTTCATTAGCATGCTTGGTCGGGACTGCGTGATTAAAATTGTTGCCTTTTTATGTCAAATGATGCGAATCTTCGATCGTACTACTCGTTAAAGAGTCTGAATTAGGAAACCCAGAATATTTTTATTGAATAAGCTTTTGTCTACTAACTTGAACTTTCGGGCAACTATCACAACCGAAGAAAAGCAAAGCAAATCAGACGTTGAATGTTTCCACAGTAAAAAGTCGTCAGAAGGTGTCATTGCAAACAAACTGTTTGTCTTCGGGAGTTATGAGGCCCAGACAATGCTGATTTTTATGTCACATGGGAAGACTTTGTATGATGCCAAATTACATATCTTTATTATCAGACTCTATAAGGTGAAATTGGTACTCTTTTTCGACTTCTCTATGGTGATAGTTAGCACGCTTACCTCAATCCTGCTATGCTTTGTCATCTAGCAATAATAGAATGAAAACACGAATTTGATTAAGTTTATGGCATAGCATAGCAGTCGAAGGGCAATTTGGCTAGTAGTAGAGTATGACTGCTAACTTTGCTGTTCTCAACTGGCGTCACGCAACTGATTATATGAATGCATGCCGGCATTATTAATAGGGAACTGCACCAAATTGCTCCAAACTTACATGTGTGCTGCTCCAAAGTAAATTTTCTGATACAGAGGTGCTCGAAAATGAGGTTTTCTTCTGCTTCAGAAATTACTCCAAACTTAAAACTGACTGGACCACCCCTGTCCTCTGCATATACTACGTACATTTTTTTATACACAGCTACTAGCCATCATCGTCACTCGCAATTGCAATTTATATGCCGTTTTGAGAGCATATCATGCATGTATTCTATGTTGATTAAAAGTGTCAGTTGCAAGGAAGGCTTCATTTGCCTAGATATTTCTTTTTCCCCTCATTTTTTGCACTATTTTTTTAATATATCCTACCCTTTTTCGTTTTATGCTGTTCACATTTTTCAAACCAGTTGTCTGGTGCAGTAGCCAAGCAAAAAACAAAAGAAGTTTAGTCAATTATTAAAAAAAATGCCTGAGTTTTATTTTTGTGACTGTACCCCAACATGGCCGCTTCTTGTCATTTGCTACCTCTATAGATCAACACTGAAAATGTCCACTCAAATGGTATCCTTTAACTGACTAAATATTTTGGTCGCGCATTTTATTGCTAGTACAGTCAACATAAGTTAAGGTTCCTAAAATAAATGAATGGGATGAAGAGCAAGACAAAAAAGGACAGACAAGTTTAAGAGTGAAAGAAAAGTTATGGTTCAGGGTATGCAAAAACAATGATCGGAAGTGAAGATGCAATGTCACCTGGTCACCCTCTCTGGTCCAGAAGACGGATGGCTGAGGATTGCCGGTCGCAAAACAGTCGAATTTGGCGACGCCATTCAGTCCCACCTTCTGGTCTTCAGGTGTCAGTCTGAATGAGGGGCGAGCTGGAAACATGGGTTATCGATTGAAATAGGCTTTTTACCTCAATGCTCCAGGTTGCAAAGTACTGGAGAACGCAAGTATCTTTGCATCGTCATTTTTTTCCTACCTGCCAAGTTTACCAGTGGATAAGTTTTAACTTCTGTCATTATCTAGGTTGGCAATATAAGATTTCTAGAGTTGACGTTTAAAGACTGGTCTATGCAGCTTGTTTTTGACTTGATTGGTTTTCATTTATGGCAATAGCTTTGTCACTGCAGCCAGTATATTTTAGTTACAAAATACTTGCAGAAAGCTGTAAAAATGATCAGGTGTGTTTGAAAGTTTTTCAATTTCTAAGAATGAACAAAACAAAAACACACACATTGTAAACGATACAGGAAATTATAAATAAGGTAGCCCAATGTAATAAAAAATATTAAGTATCAGGTGCACCCTGGCACTCACAATGCACGGTGAGACTAGCAGATGCTGAAACGGAGCCAACAAAGTTCTCAGATTCACAGATGTAGGTTCCCTCATCCATGGGCGAGACATTCTGTATGCGTAGGGTCTTGTTTTCCTGGATGGAGGCTCTAAAATACAAAATTCATAAAAAACTTTAAACCTTATTTGGGCGAAGAATAACACACAAATTATACAAGCAAAATGCAAAATACATTGCACTTGTGTGTCTCAATAACTTATAGATGGTCATCAAATTAGTGATCAGCCCGCCTTACTATGTTAAGGGCATTGTGTCCTTGTCTGACTCAGAAAGCTTCTAGGGTGTGGTGGACTTTTAATTACTAGGTTTTATATTTTGGAAGACAAATAAGCTGCATGTGTGTAATTTGAAAGAGAAATTGGGTGATGCGTGCAATATCTAATATTAAAATGCAAAGACAAATCAATATTGATATACCTAAAATCAGCTGTCTTTTCACTTTAAAGGTTTGTCTAATTAGCCTTTTTACCACATGCCTTCAAATTTTTAGCTTAATTTGTGGGTGAACAGAGAAATAAATGAAAATAAAGGAAAAAAATATAAAATGCTGTAGGGATTTAGCGGTGAACATAAAAAAATAACGGGAAAGAGAGAGAGAGAGAGAGACAAAGAGAGAGAATTTGAAAGGGATAGAGAAGAAAGCAGTCTAGTTAAAGCTTTGAACTGAGCAAGCTTGTTCACAATTTCAAAGGTGTTAAAATACACAAAAAAGATAGAGACAAAAAAGAGACACATGTCCATGTTGTTTGTCCCTTTCCGTCCCTGTCTTTCTTGCACTTTTTTAAGGCCTTTGAAAGCAGACTAACCTTTGCCAATGTGGCGTGTAGTTTGGTAAATGTAATATGGTAAAAGAATAACCGGGGTGCCCGTTTGATGAAATTATGCTGATTTTTGGGTGTTAGGATTTTTTTGAAGTGATATCTTTACCAGCTTCAGAATATCAGTGTTCTGCAAAGTGATTAATTCAAACGTTTGATGCATTTAGCCTGGTTAACATTTTAAAAATATTTCATACCTAGATGTGTGGAAGAGGAAATAAATGGTTTATGTGGCAATACAAATTTCTATTTTGATCAAAGTTTTTCTATTAGTACTCTTATGAATAGATACTTTTTATTAAAAACGTATTTAGATTTCTTCCTTTAGATTTTTCTGTAATTTAATGAGACAATGCACAAAAAATAAAGGTCTCTACAACGAACAGTTGTGTATACAAAATACGTATTATAATAAATAAGTAAAGTAACCTCTTAGAAACAGAGCTCCAGCTAAATATCAAGTGTTTGTCAGCGTGTGCATGGCATGCTTTTTGTTACCTTCAAAACACAATGAAACGGTGCACTGTGGCTCCTATGTTTTCTTTTCTTAATTTCCTAATTCTTCGTTTTTCTTTCGCTTTTCACTCTCTCTTTCGTGCTTCCTCTCCGAAACGTGTCTCCGCGCTGCTTTTGAGATGCTTTCCCCACTAACACTCTTAGTGGGGTGCAGCCAGCTCGCGGGAGTAAAACTGCGCTTTCCCTTTTAGAAACACGCGCCCTTGGACGTTTTTAGTTGATCGTAGAACTACTTAGAGTAGGGCGCCTCGGTATCTGTCTGGCTCAAGGATAGAGACATATTTTGTCGCACCAAGTGCCGCTAGCGCGCGAAGGAGCAAAGCTATAAGGATACTTTAGGCGGTAGATGACATCAAACATTAGCTTCGTGTCTGAGTTGAGACGCGCCAGAATGCGTGCAGTTTGGGACACATAAAAGACAATTGGGTGGTAAAACGGCCCAGAGAGGTGCCTATTTATAGAGGCAGTTTGAGTGAGAAAGAGACTAGTGGCGCCCCCAGCAGCCGAAAATTACAACTAATTGGTTCAGGATTAAGACAAATACCGAACCAACTGACGATGTCAGTTGTTCAACTATAAAAAAGAAACTATTTCCGAGATTTGCGGCTCTGCAAAGAAATGTTTGTTATAAAGAGTTTTGCCTCCTATGATAAATGCTTATCTCGCTACACTATTAGATCGTTTTAGTTAGTCCATCTACCTGCGTTTACTTTGGAATGTTTTGACGTCAACTTCTTCAACACGTAAAAACGCAATCACCTTCCGACGGGCATTTTCCCGTCCTGCCTCCTCCAGGTCACGGTGGGTTTCGGATCCCCGTTGACTTTGCATTGGAACTCCACGGTCTCGTCGGCGAGCGTCGTCACGTCTTCCGGCACACGAACGAAGTACGGCTTTGCTGTGGCAATGAAGATCACGTGTATCGGTGCCAGGTCATGAAGAAACATGCTGGTAATCAGGCGGAATGTCGTATCTGATAATATATCGTTTCTTTTTTAATCTGGCTCTAGAAAGTTGAGAGAGAGAACTAGTTTCGTCGGGATAACGTTGTCGGCTGCGGCGGACGATATTAAACGCTGGTAACGTAATAACTAGCGGCCTGATTAGCTAACATTCGCTAATTATAGTTAAAAACCTTTATTTAGCAGACACGTCCAAAGTATAAGTTTGTTGCACGTCGTCGTTAAAAAAGGTCACAGCAGATAGGAGACAAGATATGATAAAAAAATTGACGTGCCTATAAGGAATGTTTGCTGCAAGTAGTCGACCTAGTAAACACATCAATATGAGCGCCAGGCACATATCCAGGAAAAGGGGGGGGGGAATGGGGCCGGGCCTTCCTGAAATCTTTTATTTTGCCAGGGTTTCCTCTCCCGCCTCCCCTCATACAGCATTTTGTCATGGGCGGGTTCCCCCGAACCAAAATCCTGGCTACGTGCCTGATGAGCGCCCTGTCGACGTCACTAAGTGAGCCTTGCATGTACCTACGCTGCGCGCCAAAGTTTTCGCGAATTCGACATCGTCGCTTTTTTCGCGTTTTTCTTCGAAAGGGTATTGGCGTGCATCAAACTTTATTGCGTAACTTAGTGCCTCAACTAAGCACCTTCCATCACACTAGTGGTTATAATGACAACCTTCAAATTATTTTTTTAACGAGTAAATAGAGGCGATTGCTTGCTTGCGTTAACAGTGCCATGCAGTGTATACTTTACACTTCTTTCGGCGGTAGTCAAATTCGGCCATGCGACGAGGTTTTTTTGTTTGTCTTTTGTGCACAAAGTTAATTCTGTTTTGTTCTGTTCCGTACGTGCCACAAATGTTCAAGAATGTTTCGAAATGCAAACTTCTCGACTTCTTCGTCGTCGTCGTAAGATTACAGTGCCCCTTTTATTTGTAAACAGGAGCCCGCCATATTAAGCAGTGTTTTCTTACTTTATAACTCAGTTCCCTTTTCATTCGTGACAACATCGCATCACTGCTCGATCAGTCTTGGGGAGAGGGCCAGGGGGGGGGGGGGGGGTTCTGGGCGTTTTTTGTACGAGTTTAGGAACCACAAGCCAGAATCGCCACTGAAGAGCACGAAGCAGACTTCAGCCTTTGAAAATACAACTGCCCAGGCATACTTTACCGAAGGGCTAAAATATATAATTGAAAGACGCTATTGCTTAGGCAGACGTCTAAAATGTTACAATGATAGCACCTTTATGTTTTCCCACAAAAACAACGTTGAAAAGGTGAGAACGAAAAAAAGCTGTAAAAACAGCTTGACGAGCCCCGAGCCTCCTAAACCAGCAGTCGCGATGCAGGCACCAAAGAAATAATACAAAAATAAAACATGACACGTGCACTACATATATGAACAACAAGTTACTAAAGAGAGCTAACGCTATACAATATAAGTAGAATATTGATGCAATTTACATAATAGTGAAGAAATATACAGAATGTTAGAGCCTTAGACGATAGAAAACGCGATAGAAAACATCAACTCAACAAATTTTAGCGCGTATCGCGGACAATTTGTCTCGAAATAAACATTTGAAATAAACATTTCCCGTAAGATGCTCACCGATATATTGCTAAGTTCAATTTCAGTTTAATGAGTAGATCTTAGGTAATAACGTTTGCTGTATAGTAGCTGACAAGGTGAGGACGGCAGGGGCTGTCTTTTGAAGGCCCGGTCCCCGGCACGCGCTCGTTGCCTTTCGTCGTGCTTCGGCTGCGCTGTGCATGCTCAAGTCTCAAGAAACGCCGAAGCATAATCGAAGATGGGGGAGGCTCGCGCTGGAGGCGGGACAACTGAATCTCCTCCCTGCCTCTGTCAATCTGTCAGTGACTAGGGTCATCACGTGACAGTCCTGATGTCCGCCGCGGTCGATAGCGAAAGCCTACAAAGTTATAATTCCAAGAACCCCAGTATATTTTTTTGTATATATTTGACAACTGTAACAAGGACCTCACTATCAATATCAATGCCAAAATAACGTCTCACATTGATTTTTGCATACCTGCACCCAGGTAAATGACCACGTGATGTATATCTTAGCTGAGATTACACTATAGTCTATTCAGGAAGACAGTTTCAGCGTGCCTGTTCATTGCCCTCATAATACCGACAAAATGCTACCACTGATCATGTATTGCGCGCTTTTAGTCGAGCTGTTGTACTGGACTCTGTTCGTAAATAGTTTAGTTTGTCTTTTCTTCTAGTTATCTTTCGTTCTGAGCCTCACTGTAAAGGGATGGAGGGATTTTGTACAGCTGCCATTGTACATTTTCTCCTAACCCGCCTCGTTAATTTAGAGAAAAATAAGCTGAATTTCAACTGAAGACAATGCTCCTGTGCAGTACGCAACATTGGTAATTAGAGGCGGAAAATGCTCGCAAACAAAATTAATCTGAAGAGAAGGCACAGAGTCCTTCACCGTGGTCGACTGAGGTAAGGAGCTCAGCAAGCGATCACGTCAAAAGAAGGTCGCCGAAAGGTGACATATTTATTGGCGAAATAAAAAGTCGTTAATCATTGCTCAGGACGTGATCAGTGGCAGGTGTAGGCGCCGGTCATGATCAGCGTTACGTAAACACGTTTCGACCAAAACGTGTTTCACTCTTTTGTTTTTCCTATCTCTTTCCATATGTCGCAGGGATGGGTTAAGGATGTAGACGCGCACAATGGGCATCTAGTTTACCCCATCTTCTAAGATTACGGAGATAACGGTGAGGGTATGTTTACATTAACGACTAAGTCAAATTTCGCTTTCTTAATACGTGCGAAACCAACGAATGGCATCTTGTACACCCCAGTAAAGGAATAAATAAAGAATTATTTTGACCACTCGGAGATATTTTGGAGCGACACAGCAATCTCGGTTACACGGCGCCCTCTACGCAATAAGCCCTCATCAGATTGCGGGCACCTCGGCCAGGATTCGAATCCGCCAACTGGGGATACGCAGGCCAGCGCTTTGCTTTGGAGCCACCGAGGCGGCCTTTTCCACGAATGATGCGGCAGTGCGTAATGCATTGTTCGAATAGGCCATATTTATTTTAAAGTTTTCGCTGAAATGTGGCATCTGATTCACTTTCGCTGCCGGGTATCAATCCGAACTTTCTCTCCGACGATATCTTGCTCGCACGGATTTTGTTTCCACAGCCTAGGAGCTCCTTTCAAGCGAGATTCGAGGGAGGAGTGGCTCTCTCACTGTGCACGGAGAGCGTTGCGGCGGGCGTCTCCCGGGTGCCGAGGATGTTGGCGGCCCTGCACACGTAGCGGCCCTGGTCGGCGTGCCTGACGTCGGCGATGAGCAGCGAGCCGTGGCCCAGCAGGCGGATGCGCCCCGTGCCCGTGGCCACCTGGGCGCCGTCCTTGAACCACGTGACCGAGGGCTGCTGGGTGGCCCCTGGGCGCCACGCACTCCAGCGTCGCAGACTCGCCCGCCGCCACGCGGGAGGACTTGGGCGTCGCCCGGAACTCCTCGCGGAGCACTGGGTCACAGGGAAAAGGGAATAGAAAACGAATAAAATAAATATCAATATACAGTCATCTGATTTATTCGCCTACTTTTACGCGTTAACTAACACTCAACTAGTTGTTTTTTTTTAGAGCGCAGTTTTTTGGCGATCGTTTCCGGCTTGAGCGGCGACGCCGTCGCCGTCGGCGTAACCGCGTGTTGCATTATGGGACGTTTCCCATAATGATGTCACTTGTGACGTCACGAGGGCGAAATTTTCTCGCTAAATTTTTCAGGAAATTTTTCTGCTTAATTTAGCGGGAAATTTTTACCCTCGTTACGTCACACGTGACCCTCCCCTCCGTACCCTCCCCTCCTCCTCCTCAAGAGCTGCGCTCTAATTCGGCATTACTGAGAACTGTAAACGTCTTTCATTTTTTACAATTGCTTTTAGAGAACGCCACCCCAGCAACCTGGAGAACCATATCATATACACTTCGTCCATCCCGATATGTTTTTTTAATGTTTGGGTACCTGAACTTCCAATGTTTTTTTTTTTTTATTGTCACAGACGAGCACGGCCGTCAGTCTCTACTCAGCATGAGCATGTCAGAGCTACATTTCTTCCTCCTCGCGTGTCCGTTGTGCTTTGTTTGGCCACTTGTTGGCGGAATGGAGCGAGGCATCTGGTGCACACAGGCTAAAAGAGACGAGAAGAACCGTACCCAAATTACGCCGTTGCTTATGTAAGTGGTCCATGAACAGTCCACTGGCCGGGCGGAAGGGGGACGAAATTTCCTCTAAGCATCGCTGGGGACAAACATTTACTTGTTGGTTCTACGTTTGTCGTCCATGAAAGCAAGCAGAGCTCTTTGTTTGTTGAAGCTGTAGCTACGCGTGAGTCCTTTCGCATCTATAAAACATGGCGGTACCTGGACATGTTTGTACAAAACGTCTGTTATTTACCACATAATTGTTTTTTTAACTCCTGAATGTGGTAGTCTTGCAAAGAACCTGTGAACATCGTGCTACTTGAGAAACGACTGAAAGAACTTCATTGTTAAACGACACAGTCAGCAACTGTGCAGTATACGGAGGTAAACAAACGCGTTTTGTTCTTTAAAGGGCCCATGAAACAAATTTTGGGCTGGAATAAATCAATTTATATTGGGATTTTACTAATAGCACATCGTTCAGTGGGCCAAAAGAAAGAAGGTAGAAAGTCAAAAGCCTGACTTTCGGTACGAAAATTCGAAAACACAGTGGACTATTTTGTACCTCCTTCCCTTCGTAAGCTCTCTGCCTTTTCACTGTGATGCATCCGCGGTCCCCGCAGCGCATCACCGGGCTCCCCGCAGCGCGTCACCGGGCCCAAACGCACGTCACACGACACCGGATCTCACTTATTCCCTTCACCCCTAAGCTGACATTGTGGTGGAAGCTACGCGCTTGCCGGACCAATCAGCCGCCTCCCTTTCATCACCTGACCTCATTCTCTGCGCGTGGGTATGCGCGAGACAGCGTGATCACGTGGCAAAAGTGTGGCTGGCCCAACGAGCACGTAGCTTCCACAGCACTCTCAGCTTCGGGGTGAACGGGGTGGGGAAAGCAACTTTTGTCTGAATTTTGAGCGACGGGCTAATCTTCTAGGGGGAGACTGGCTGTGCCCTGGTACACAAACGAGAGTCCGAGCAAGACGGGACTCCCCCTTTCCGTCTTTTTGAACTGTTTGGTAGAATGCGCGATTTATGAGTTGAGGAGGAAAGCTAAACAGGAAAAAGTTGGAAAAGCGTTTCATGACTCCTTTAACAGGCTGTGAAAGCTCAAGCCCCAGTCGGTGAACATATCCATTCAGCAGCAACTTGGCCAGAAGCCCAGTGGTAACTGAATCATACAAACTTTTCTTACTACCGAAATGTGCACACGTTTGTCCCGAAGAATTTTCACTAGCTGCTGTGTGTACTACGCAGCGTGTACCGAGCGACTGCCTCGCGTTAAATCACGGGACAGACGGCGGGCGCGTCAACCTTCGTGCCGCGTAATTCAAACGCTGCCGCAATTTGTGGCCGCGCAGCAGCGCAGCACGGAGTGACGCGGCAGATGGCGGATCGCCAATGGACCTGAGGAGACGTCGACGGTACTTCAACGCGCCGAAGCACACCGACGGCACTGGGTACGGAAGAGCAATCGCTCGGCGTTCCCTGTTGATTTACGTGCCGCGTTGCGAGACAGCACTCGCATGCGTAATGAAATTAACCGTGACAGCGGGGCTACAGAGGCGGCCGGCACACCCGAAGATTCGGCGTACGTGCCTTTGTGGCCGAGTGTGTGTGTTGCGAATAAAAGGGGTGGGAATCTGAGGGCCAACATTCCGTATTATTTTTTTTTTCTGGGAAAAGGGGTGGAGGGGCGCAGATTTTGCTTGGACAGTTTTGGAGTCGGGACGTGTCTACGCGTTGTAGAAATAAAATCAAAACGAGGAGGACAGGCAACGTTTTTTTTTCCTTTTGTTCTAATAGAGCCCTTGACTTTTTTTTTCGTACCCCAGGGCATTCATTTTGACGACATCGCAAGCATTTGCGCGTCTTTAGTCGTATTATTGAGATATGATGTTTATGTCTCACAAAATCCGGGGATTTAAAGCGGGGCGTAGCAAATCCTAGGTAAGATCGGTGCTGTTCTGGAAATAATTGTATAACTGGGTCGTACGCCCCAATCCCGCTGATGCATAATATACCGGCTGTTTCAATAAAGGCTTTAAGAAAGTCCCTAAAAAAGGTGGTCGAGAAAAAAGAACCTCATTCCTGGAACAAACCGCCAGCCACGGAGGACGTCAAGGATTGCAAAAATCGCATGAATTTGCTAAATACTTAATTAAAATTCACTAATGAACTTTTTAGTTAGTGAAAATAAACATATGGTTCCAATTAGAAACTTGCTAAGCATAATCGAAAACCACTAAATCAACTCATTTTAGAAAGAAATAAGGCAGCGCCAGCATTTTTTGGTGTTAAAAAAACACTCAATTCGAAGGCATTTCTAGGTTTCGGTTTCTTATCAGAGCGCATCTTTGCCCCAGCAGTGCTGCTCCCC